>JANEHK010000782.1:2865-15698 GCA_025960845.1 Tachycineta bicolor | reverse complement strand
TCTGGAATTCTGTGCAATCTCACCCCTGGAGCAGCAGAGCTGCTTCCCAGAGCAGCAGCCCCAGGTATTGGTAGCCCCTGGGCAGCGATGCCATTGAAGTGTCTCTGACAGGATTTGCTGTTGTACAAAAACTTTTTTTTTTTTTTTTAATCAGCCGGGAAGCAAATTAAAAAAGTTGGCTGTGCAGGAATTAGGCCTTTTGGCTGATAGTTTGGGAAGCATCTGTCTCCATTGCCTGCAAATTAGTCTTCCACGGGAGAGTAATCAGATGTTTAATGCAGCCACAAATGAAATCACCCATCGTTAACTATTCAAACCAAGAGGTCTGTAAAGGAGCGGCCCAACAAATCCCCCTGGGCTGAGGGCAGGGGGAGCTGGGGAGGGGCTGGTGCCACATTTTTGGGGTGGGGATGGGGGCAGTGGAGCCACCTGAGAGCCTCTGCTGACCCAGAGCCCGGCTGGGGCGTTTGGAGCAAAACCCGAGACATGAACCAGAAAAACACGGGTTTGTGAGGGATGGGGGCTCGGTGAGGTGGGGTCTCAGAACCTGCTGCTCTCCCAGGAATTGATTTCCAGTTTGCTAAGGCAGCATCTCCCCAGCCCCACGGCTTCTGCTGCCCCTCACCTCGGGGCTGGCCATGGGAATCACTCTGGAGAGGCAGCACTGGGCTCATCCTCCTCCTCCTCCTCCTCCTCCAACCCCCTGCCCACCCATCCAGCCTCCTGGAGCTCCGGGGTGGCCCCACTGCACCCAAACGTGGTGGTGGGGACACAGGGAGTGTGCTGGGATGTCCTGGGAGAATCACAGCCTGCAGTGACATCCCCGCTGGTGCAGCAGGAGCAGCGCTGACCTTGGAAGGCTGAGTGACAGACTGCTGGTTTGGAGCTGGGAAAAACAAAGCTCCAAGGGCTTTTCCTCCCGGCTTTGGTCTCTCCAAACTCCTGGCCAGTGAATTCCTGGGAAAGAAAACCAAACCAGGCGTTGACACGGGACAGAGGGAGGTGCAGATGCTGCCAGGTGTGCCCTGCCCTGCTGGGGAAGCGTCCAGCACAGGAGCTGTGTGCAACCTCCTAAACCAGGATTTTTAGGATATTCTCCACACATATTTTCTCATTCATGATGGGAATACATCACTTCATGTATTGATTGTGGGGTTTTTTTCCCACACCATTCACCCACAGGTGCCTCTGGCCCACAGCACCTGTTTGGGATGGAAGTTCATCATCAGGATACAGGAAAAAAAAAAAACCAAAAAACCCCCAGGGAATTCTGGGCTCAGGCTGACAGCAACACAAACTCATGACAAACACAGAGAGCCAGGGAGACATTTACCCCTGTGAAAGAGGTCAGCACAGAGGTTATGGAGCACCTGAGCCTGGGGAGCTGCCTCCATCCACAGGGCTGCATTCTGCCCTTAAAGAGTAATCCCTTAAAAATGACTTTTGTGCCGGAGGAGGGAAGGAAATGGAGGGAGTGTGAGAGCCTGCGTGCTGGAGAAGTAAGTTCTTTGTTGCCTAGAGCTTGTTAAATCCATACATCGAAGAGAAGAATAAATAAAAAATCAAATCTCTACTTCTGAAAAGCGTTTCTGTGGGGAGCTGCTTCCCTGAATCTTCCAGCCCCGGCCTGTGTCAATAAATCAATAGCTGATGCAGGTTGGCTGCAATCGGCTGCAGGAGAGCAGGCGAGTGATGGATGGACAGGAGAGAGGCGAATCTAAGAGATAGGGCAGAGGTGATGCTCACCTTGAGCTTTATTGTTTGCCACTGACAGACAAGGTAGGGTGGAGGCATTAACGGGAGTGCAGAGGGTGGGAGTGGCGGTGGAGCCCGGATTCCTCTCCCCAGGAGCCTCCCGTGTCCCTCCTCTGCCTTCCCCAGCGCTCTTCTCCGCCGCACGAACGGTTAAAGTGAGCTGAGGAGAAGCTGGAGGATGCTCTGGGAGGGAGGGATGGCCCTCACCCCCGCCCAGGGGCTCCCATGAGGAGCTCTCCGCTGCAAGGGAACCTCGCTGCTCCCGCGTGGGAAGGAGAGAAATGCGGGATTGTCCGCTTCGGCATCAGAAAGGGGACAACTGCACCAGGGACAGAAGGACCAGGTCTGCTGGTTTGGAGTTGGATTCAGGCAGCACAGACCAAACCCAGCCCTCCCTCACAACCAGGGGCAGGCCAGAGCAGTGCTGGCCTTCCATGAGCCCGGCTCATGAGGTGAGGTCTTTCCTTCTGCCACCCTCCTCCCTGCCCCGAACTTGGGGAGAGCTTTGGGACCCTCCCTGTCCCCTGGGACTGACGCCAGAGGGAAGCTGGTGAGAAATGGTCGCTCTGGAATTCTGTGCAAGCTCACCCTTGGAGCACCAGAGCAGCAGCCCCAGGTACCCTTGTCACCCTTGTCACCCCTGTCACCCTTGTCACTCTGAGCCACTTCTCCTTAACTTCAGCTTCATGAGTTACCCCACTCAGGCCACACTGGCCTCATGCAACTGCCCTCATTCCAGCCCCTCCAAAATTCAGGGAGTTCCAACACACGAGGAAACACAGAGAGAAAAGAATTCCTTTTGGTTTGCCCTCAGAGAGAGCTGGAAACCTCCACATTCTCCTAGGAAAACAGGAAAATGACCATCTGCCCTCTTCTCCGGGCTGATCTCGAACTTCAGAGCTCCTCAAATGCCCCTTAATATCCCTGCGTGTGAGTCCCAGCCAATCCCACCCCTGCTCCCAGGGCAGGGTTATCGAGTGTGGCTTGACACAGGACTAAAATGATCTGTTCTGATTTCTCCTCTGCTCCTCTCTTAATCATTGCTAACCTCTCATTTGCCTTTTTGTCTGCAGCTGAGCGTGGAGATGACATTTCCAGAGAACTCCCCACGTTAACTCCAAGAGCTCTTCCCTGAGCAGCAGCAGCAGCCAATTTGGAGCCCATGGAGGTGGTTAAAGATGTTTTCCTCGTGTGCATGTCTTTGCATTTATCAACATTGTATTTCATCCGCCCTTTTATTGCCCAGCCTCCTCATATCCTTGGATGCTTCTGCAAACTTTCCCAATCATTCTTTGTGGCAACTTCCGTGACAATTCCTGCCTCCTCACCAAGATTTATCGCTGCATTTTCTGTTTGTTTTTTTTTTTTTTTTTTTCCCTGAATTATTTAAGACTGTGTGGATCAGGATGGGGCCCAGAACCGACCCCTGCAAACCTCACATGGAAATTCCCCATGAAGGTTGGTATCCTGGTCACCTTCCTGGTCCCAGGTTCTCCAGGAGAAGCAAACTTATTGCAGGTCCAGGACACCGCAGAGGAAGGGGACTGCTTCTGGAGAATATGGAAGAAGCAACAGATCCTGTGAGACAAACAGGAATGTGGAGGAAGATCCTTCACCCAGCAAGAGGCTTCTGCCATGGAGGGGTTGTCTTCAAGCCCTCAGTCTGTCCTGAGCTCGGCCTGTCCAGTCTGTTCATCCCCAGACCTGGGCTCCCATGGGAGCAATTCTGGCCTGGGAACATTCAGAGCTGGATTTTCGTAGAATCAGAGAATCCCAGACTTGTTTGGGTTGGGTTGGCTTGAAGATCATCTGGTTCCAGCCCCCTGCCATGGGCAGGGATGACACCCTCTGGACACCACTGTTTTCTCCTGGGGTGGCTGCAGCCTTGGCTGTCAGGGAAAGGTTCTTCCCCCCGAGGGTGCTGGGCACTGCCCAGGCTCCCCAGGGAATGGTCCCAGCGCCGAGGCTGCCAGAGCTGCAGGAGCGTTTGGACACCGCTCTCAGGGATGCTCAGGGTGGGATTGTTGGGGTGTCTGTGCAGGGTTGGACTCAATCCTTGGGGATCCCTTCCCACTCAGCATTTTGAGGATTCTGTGACTCCCAACCAAGCCATGGAGGTGCTGCATCACCTCCCACAGTGTCCCAAAGGGTGCAGCAGACCCCCAACCACCTCAATCTGCCCAACTTTCCCCTTGACAAGAGGAGAAGCAGGGGAAGCAGGGAAATCCAGCTTCACTTTCTTCCTCCCTCCAGTTCCCTCTTGGTTTCATTCAGAACAGCTTGGAAAACAATAGCCAAAAATAACCAGGCTGGCAGGGAGGGCTGGAGGGAGAGGACACTGCTATGGCAACTGCGATCACTCCCTGCCCCGCTGTGGAGGCAGAGCTGCAGGTTTGTCTCTATTCCCCAGAAGATTGGCTCGGCCCCAGCCCCAGGCATGCCCCGAGCCTGTCTCTCTTCGGGTGGGCAAACTGGCACCTCACCCGCCGGGCACTGCCGGGCTGGGGAAGGGCAGCCAGGAACAAATAAAACCTGGGCGCTGCGAGTGGCTGGGAGTGGGTGGGAAAGAGCAGAGCTGTGGTTTCCACGCTGGGTCTCCCCCTCCATCCGTGCAAAGATTTCATGAGCACGGCCACAGCGAGGCTGAGACGCTTAAAAATAAAAATAACCCAGCCGAGGGCAGCCAGAGAGTGCTCTTAGGGCGACGGCACGGGCTGGATGCGAGAGGATGAGATGTTTAAAAGGTTTGAAAGCAAACCTAAAGCCAGATCAAAAAGACAGGCACTGCATGGTGTAAAAACCCCTCAGGCTTCTCCACATCACTTCAGACTCCTCAAGGAGAGTGTGTGTTGAAGTAAATGACATGGGGAGATTTGGGCTGTCCCATCACCCTTCCATGGGCAGCTGTGACCCCTCTGGGTCCTTGGCCAGCCCAGCCCCATCTCCTTGGCGCTCTGGGGAAGCCAAGACCTCGCTCACAATCTCCTCCCCGAGCTGGATGGGGAGATTTGTCTGTGCTGGTTTGGGTTTCATGCTGTGGGTGCCTCATTAGGATCATCTTGGTCTTTAGCCAAATCCTCCTGAGTTCATCTGAAATGTCCCTTCCAAGCAGCACCTGCACCAGGGGCCTCTGCTGCCCCTTCCCAACCTGAGGTTTATTGCTGAGGGCAGAATTTCAGTAGGGTTTAACATCCCCAAATCTGCAGGTGGGCCACGTTTTTGGGTCACAGTCTGCTTCCTTCAGGATCCTTCGGAGCAGACACGCCACGGCCAGCCCTTCTGCCGAGGACCAGGGCCACACACGGAGCAGGAACCGCCACAGGTCTGGCCCAGAGTCATGAGAAAAAATCATCTTCAGCCTTTTTATTTCTTTTTTTTTTCCTCCCCCGAAGCTACAGCTTGTCAACATCTCCCCTGAAATAAACCCGGGGAAGATACAATTAGATTAAATCCGAGTAACTTCTTCACTTACTCAGGAGCATTACAGGCACCTTACACATGGAAATTAAGTACCATTTGAAGCATCCTGCATTGGCAGGTCAAAGTATTTAATTTCAGCTTTTAAATAGCGTTTCCTTCCGGAGCTTTCCCTCACCCACTTCATTCGGCTGAAGTCAACACTGTTCCTGGTGTTTGTCTGATGGAGGACTTGTCACATCACAGGTTCCATTTCTGCTCATCTTTGCTTTGCTTTTCACATCAGCTTTCCTCCGAGGGAGCTCTGCCCCAGCAGCTATTGAAAGCCGGAGCTCCTGAGAGCCTGGCACATTCCCAGCTGGATTCCTCTCCAGCCTGGCCACTCACATTTTGGTGGCAGTGTGAGGGCTGGTAACCAATTCAGAGACAACAAACTAATTCCCTCCAAGTTTCTGAGGAAGAGAACGGGGCTGGACTCAGTGGAATCACAGAATCCTTTTGGTTGGAGAAGCCCCCTAAGATCATCAAGAACTGCCGTTAACCCAGCCCCATGTTCACCACTAAACCTTGTCCCCTAGTGCCACATGCCCACATCTTTTTTTTGGACACTTCCAGTGGTGGTGTGTCACTGAGACACACAAAGCAGCCAAGAGATTTTCGCAGAGGTCCTTCCAATCCAGCTCACAGCTGAGAGAGTGGAGAGAAGAAACCCCTTTGTTTATTTCTTACTTTTTATACATTTGTGAGTCTGGCAGAAGATTGGCTTTTTGGGGTTTCCACCCCTCAGCCTCAGTGGCCAGACCAACTGTCAGTTACAATTGTTTTCAGGTTAGAAGTATGCAAACAAAGGACAGAGAATGAAAAACAAAGGATTTGTTTACGTTACATCTGTGGGAAAAGGTAGAAAACTGCTCTAATATTCTACAGTAACTGAAAGATCTGACTCCATTTCAAAAGGCTTTAAAAACTCAGAAAAACCAGGGTAACAGTGGTGACCATACCACTGCTCTGGGAAGCCTGTGCCAATGCCCAGCCACTCTTTCCATGAAGAAAATTTTCTTCACGGAAATAATATCAAAGCAAACCTCCTCTGGGGCAGCTTGAGGCCATTTCCTCTCTTCCTGTCACTTACTACCTGGGAGAAAAGACTCAAATCTCCATCTCCAGGATGTGCCCAGCGTAGCCCCAATATTCAGGCTGGTAGCAGTTCCAGGGGGTCTTTTCCAGCCTAAATGATTCTATGATTCCAAAATCATCAACAATTAACCCACCACCAAACCATGTCCCTAATCTACATCCCCTTTAAATCCCTCCAGAGACTGGGATTTGTGTCTTGGTGTTTCTCCATGGCCTTGTCTGGTTTCAGTGGTGCCTGAGAACTTACCAGAGCTGGTTTGACCGAAAGAAGGGGATAATTTAAAGAATTACGGAGTGGTTTGGGTTGGAAGGGACCTTAAAGATCATCACATCCCAACCCCTGCCGTGGGCAAAGACAACACATCTGCGCTGGCAGAGCTGGAGACAGGGAGCAGTTTCCAGGTGTGACAAACCTGGAGCTGCCCCTGAGGCAGGACTGCCACCTGTGCAGGCACAGAGTCATTCTGTGCCACGGAATCATTCAGGCTGGAAAAGAGATTTAAGATCCTTTGAGTCCAACCCACATCCCTGCAGCCACATCGGGCGTGGCAGGGTGGGGATGTCCCAGGGATAATGAGGGAGGGCTGATGGCTTCCTGGGACACCTGGCTGTGGTGTCCCAGGCACAGCTGTCCCACCTGGCCCGGGCGGGCACGAGTGCCACGGGCTGTGGAGCCCTGGGATGCCAGCCTGGAGCGGGGAACACCCTTCCTTCTACAACTGCAGGGAACTGAGGGGGAGGATGGGGTTTTTTGTCCTCTTCTCATCCTTTCACTGACATTCCTAGGTCAAGCCTGGCTCTCCCCTGGGCCCAGCACTGCCCCGCTCCTGCAGAGCCGTGCCCTGGACCCACCCAAAACGCCCAGCGCCGCCACCTCCTCCAGCTGCTGCAGAAAATCCCCGGCGTCCCTGCCCTGGCCGGGCTCTGCCGCCTTCCCTGGCTCTCAGTACAGTATCTGCCGGCCCCCTCCCTGCTCCTCGGGCTTTGTCAAAGCACATTTCCCAATTAGAGGATAAAAATATTCCATTCCTGACTCCGCGAGCTATCGATTTTGCCTGTAGCTGTGGAGGGGGCGAGGGCGGGCGTGCGCGGGGTAGGGAGAGGTGAAGGGCTGCAGGCACGAAGTGCAGCTGCCTCCCCCCTACCCCTTTATTATTATTGTTATTATTCATCCCGGTGAAAAGCAGCGAGCAGGACTGGTTAGCTCAGCTGACCACTGATAGAGAACAGGGGATCGATACTTAATTGACACAGGCTGGGCAGCCGGAGCAGGGATTGGAGATGGGGGAAGGCTTCTGGGAGGAGGGAGGGGAAGAGGAGAGAAGGAACAAAAGCCAGGGAACGGAGGAGAAGCTGGGAGGAGCGGGGAAATAATGAAGGAAGAGGCCGAGATGGACGGGGAGCCCTCGGAGCCCGGCGCGCCCCGCTCGGTGGGAGCGGCTCCACGCCGGGCGCGGCGGGACCGGAGAGGCGGCAGCGGGGCGGGGACGCTCGGTGGCACCCACAGCGTCCCTGGGGAGCAAGGAGGAGTCCCCTCTGTCCCTGGGGCGGGTGCAGGGCACCCTCAGCACCGCGCGGTGCCCAGCGCCAGCGCTGCCAGCTGTCCCTCCTTGCCCAGCACCCGAGGGACAGGGACCCGAGGGGCAGAAGCACCCTCGGGAGACCCGAACAGCCCAGGGAACAACCTGCTGGCCTGGCATCTCTCCCAGCAGCTCGGGGTGAACGCCATCTCCCTCTGCGCCCCCGCCGTGGCGGCACAGCCTGTGCCACGCGCTGCATCTGTCCCTAGAGATGGTCTGAACTCCCCAAACCTCGTTTTCCTGGCTCTGGAAAACGCCTCGGGAGGTGTTGGAAGGGTGAGTTTGAGCAGTGAGGCTGGTCTAGAGAGCAGCATTCCAGCCCAAGGAAGGGGTTGGAACGAGGTCATCTTCAAGGCCCCTTCCAACCCAAACCGGGCTGGGATTTTATGACTCCATGACTTGTCTTCTCTCTCGTTGGTCATCCTCTCTCTGCCCAACCCTGCTGTGGAGCTGACAGCTCTCAGGGCGGGGTCTGTCGAGGACAGATGTGTCACCTGGTGGCCCTGCTCATTCCAGTCCCTTGAGAAGAGCGAGTTTTGAGTGCTCAGCGGAGCCCACGGTGCCCTGACTTCTCGGGAAAAGCCCTGAGCAGGCTGGGGAGTGCACAGAGGCCAGGTGAGGGACCACACCTGGCAGCCACCCCCTCGCTGAAGTCAGCTTCAGCGAGGGCCCCACCAGAGCCTCTCCCCTGGGTGGGGCACCAGATTTAGGAGGAAAATGTGGACAAGCTGGAGAACCATGAAGGGAATGAACAGGAACAGGAGGTTTGGGAGACGTGGCCTTTGAGGAAGAGTAGAAGGCAGTGAGTTCCTGCGCTCCAGAAGGGACAAGATAGAGCAGCAAATCCAGAAGGACAGGAGGACACTGGCTGGTTTCTTCTCCATCTCAGATAAGGAAGGACAGGAGTAACCCAGCCAGGCTGAAGATGGGCTCCTGGGCAGCAGCCAGCTTCTCTCTCAGGATTCTGGTGGCCTTGAACACGATTCTTACAGAGGTCTGGGGGAGAACAGGATGGACATTCCTGCAGAACTCCAAGAAATACTGTGTGGTATGGAGGCCTCCAAAGGGAACTTTGACAAGAAGAACAGAAAATTGATGAATTTCTTCAGGACTTGGAGCTCCAAAGCACTGGGCAAAACATCCTTGGGGCCTCATGCTGGGCCGGGAAGAGGGAAGCCAAGATGTGTCTTGACCTTCAAAGTCCTTCAGCTGCCCACAGCTGGGGCTGCTCTTCCTTGGGAGCAGAGCTGGGCTCTCAGCCCAAGACAGAGGCAGCAGGACTCATTCCATGGGCAAAAGGCTCTTCCTCCCTGCACGTGGAATAAGAGGGATGACCTTTCCCAGGCCTGAAGGTCATGTTTCTTTCTCTTTCATTTTACCCTGAGTGCTTCCAGTTCTCTCACCCACCGTCTTCAATGGGACACCCATGCACAGGAAGCCTTCAAGGCTGACCTTCACCAGCACCTCCCACCACACAACCCAACTGTCCAGGGAGAGGCCAGTTGGCCTTGAGCAGAGCCCAACAGAGCCTGTGGCTGCCTCCCAGCCAACAGGAAGAAGAAGGCTTCTCCAGGCGTCTTCTCCTGCTTCAGGTGTTTCAACCTACACAGGACGTGCCAGCCTGGAGACACCTGGGAGTGCCCGGATGGCAAAGGGTCTCTTCCCACCCATTGCCCATGGATGGGAAAGGCAGATGTATTTAACTGGTCTTAGCACCAACCAAAAAGAGCTCTGAAAGCAGGGATGGGATGGTGGCAAAACAACATTTTGACTTGGGAGTTGTTTTTATGGACTCTTCGAGGCCCAGCCTGCCATTTGCTCCTTGTTCAGGCATGGGCCCCACCAGGCCGCGGCAGAGGGAACCTCATCGCAGGGCCTGCCTGGTCACTCTTGATCTATAACACGTCAGCCTTAAAAGGATCCTCTCCATCTCCTTAAACAATGTATTGCCGCTGTCCATCGCTCCCATTAATGCATAAAAAATCATTAGGCATTTCTATGGAGACCCATCGCCATAAACGCAGCCTCCAAATGCACTCGGCATTAAAGCGGCCAAAGTAAACTGAGGCGATTCCTGCGGTAAAACCCTCTCCTCGCTCGCTCATCCCACCCCAGCCCTCCCCCAGCCCTCGCCGTCTCTCTTCCCTCGATCAATTTTATGGTGCTTGCCTGGGGTTCATTAATGTTTCCGGAATCTCTCTGTGCCCTGTTTAAAAATTCTTAATTAAGCAAGGTTTTTTTGTTTACACTTGAACTAATTACACTTTTAAACCCGACAATAAAACATCAGCTCTGGGCCATTAGGGCCCGCCACGGGCAGGCAATTCAGGAACTGCCATGCTCTGCAAGGAGATAGGAAGGCCGGGGATGCAGCCTAGCTTCCGTCAAGAGGACGCCAGGATCTTCACCGGGCACATGGAGATGGGGGCCAAGGGTTCGAGCAGCCAGATGTCCCCTTCAGCTCTTCCTCGTTCCCTCCGGATGCGCCTTCCCTCCGAGATAAGGCCTGGCAGAGGAGGTGGGTGGGGAGGTGTCCTCTCCCGGTCCCATCGCTGTTTGCCACGCTTGGGTTCTCCACACAACCAGGCTGTTTTTCCAGAGGCACGTTGGCCCGGTAATGGGTGGTGGAGGAAATGGAGGCCTGGGGAACGGGCCTCATGGAGGCGGTGAGGCCCGGGATGGCGGCGGTTGGGTTGTGTCCAACGGGCCGGGCGAGAGCACGGGTCTGTGCCCAAGGAGTGGCTCTCCCAGGTGGCCAAGGAGCAGAAGGGATGGAGCAGATCCTCTGGGACACGTCTGTCTCCATCCGCAAGGGAATGTGCCCCAGCCGGGTGCGGGAGCGCATCTCAGGAGCTTGGGCTCAGCTTCTCAGCACTGCAGAAAACTCCTTTTCCCTGGCTGTTGTCCACCTTGTGTCCATCCCTGGGGGCAGGAGCTGAGCTGGGGTGCTCAGTCCTTGGTGTGGTGGCAGCTGATGCTGCTGGAGACCCTTCAGGCAGGAGATGGTGCAGCTGGTGGTGGACACAGGGTCAGCCCTGCCCACCAGGACGTGGATTCCCAAAAGTGCCCATGAGCACAGCAGTAAGGGTCATCCAGGAGCTGTTCTGCTCCAGTCAGGACCAGCAGAAGCTGGTCATGAGTTCTCCTCCCACCACAGGGGTGGCTCTCCAGACTAGCTCCAAACTGGTATTTCCTGCCTTCTTCCTGTGCCATCCAAAAGTACCCTTCCTTGACATCAGGAAGGCCCATGGGGCAGGATGAAGTTGGGGCAGGGTGAGTTTAGGACATGAGGAAGACTGGAGCGTGAAGATGGGAATGGGGCAGGGCTGTTGGGAGCCTTTGGGTCATGTCAGTGGTGGCCGTGTGGAGAAGGGGAGGCAGGACATGGCTGGGTACTGGTCCCTGCACGCTGGCAGCTCTCGGTGGCCTCGTTTTCCTGATTTCTGTGAGGCTCTTGCTTTTGTTGCACCCCAACAGCAGAGGGGTGGAAATCCTCCATATCCCACACAGCCAGGCAGCCTCCTCCAGCTTCTCAAGGTGCCCACAAAGAGGAAAGAGGGAAACCAAGTCCTGATGGCCCAACTTTTGCTCAGGTGCTTCCATGAGGTCCCCACCAGAGGGGAAAAAACAGAGTTCCAGAACTCCCTCTGCAAAAGCCTTCTGTGGCAATTGAGCCCCTGGAAAATCCTTCCAGCAGGAGACATTCAGATTGGACACAAAAAATTACTGACAGTGTGGTCAGGCAGCGGCAGAGGTTGCCCAGGGCCGTGGTGGAGTCACCATCTCTGGAAGCGTTCAAAAGCCACGAGGATGTGGCACTTGGGGACGTGGCTCAGCAGGGAAACAATGCTGGGTCAATGGCTGGACTCCATGATCTTGGAGGTCTTTTCCAGCCTTTACAATTCCATGATTCTGTCACTTTCTTTTCCCCACGCGGGGAGCAGAGAAGGATTTGGAGTGAAATAAACACCCTGAGCAGGACCAAATGCTTGCATCCAGCTCTAAATCCTGCTCCCCACCTTGCGCCATCCCAAAAGGCTGCCCCCAGCACGGCTGCCTTTTGGAAATCCCTTTTCCTGCCTGTTGCCAGCAGGGAGCTTGGGAAAAATGTCGCAGCCTCACCGAGATCCCTGCAACCAACCTGCTTGATAAATTCCCCCACACAATGAGAAATGGGCCTTCAAAGACATTGGGATTTTTCCACAGATATTTATTTAAAAAATAAAGATCCATATCTAAAACGTTTTGGGGAAATATTGCATTTTTTAACCCAAAAAAAAAAAAAAAAAAAAAAAAATCCCCAGATGCTCAAAGGTTTTTGTGAGCCTAATTCATAAAGAAACCAGTGGATTTTCTTGGAAAAATGGGAGGAATACAAGACGAGAATTGGCTGTTCCAACGCACCGATCTTTCTTTTCTCCTCTCCTTTTTGAAGCAGGAAACATCACATTTTGTGAGAATACGTGAATCAAAGCCCGAGAAGAGAGTTGATTCTTTCCTCACGGCCGCCGCTGCCCACGGGAGCTCCCAGCGCTCCTCCCGGCCAGGAGCGGGAGCGCAGCGGCAGCAGCGAGTCCATCCCCTCCTCGGCAGAAATCCCTCTGGTTTGGGGCTTATTTATTCATTCTGGACTCGATCTGTTTGGTGTCAGCTGCTGCTTCGTGTGAAATCTGCCTGGATCAATCTCAGGTGAATGTGAGCTCCCCGTGCTGCCCCTGGAGAAGGAATTTCCCGGGGATATTCCTGCGGGGATTTTATCCCGGCACAGCAGAGTCCAACCTTGTTCCAGTTCATTGTCCCCAAGGGTCATGAGGGGAACCTCGGCACAGAGCAGAGGAGCAGCTCCCCAGGATTCCCAAACTACTGCCAGCCCTGGGAGAGGGACTGGGGGTGCTGCTGGTGAGAGGCTCAGGCTGCCCCGGCCATGGGCACTGACCCCAGAAA
>JANEHK010000780.1:0-15790 GCA_025960845.1 Tachycineta bicolor | reverse complement strand
CAGCAATGCATCTGCCTTTGAAACACAGGGCTCCTTCCTATGGAAAAGAACTGTTCTTCCTGTCCAGACACGCATGGGCAAAACTGGAATTTGACCTCCCAAATTCTCTTTTATCCAAGGATTGCTACCAGACAGAAGCAGCCAAGACAAACAGATCTTGCTGGCATTGGCCTCAGCCTCCTTGGGGCTGCCTCTAATCAGCCGTTGAAACCCTGGGGCTCTGCCCTTTCCTGCCTGTGGAGGAGAATTGTCATTCTGGTACAGGCACCCATGGCTGAAATGGAAATCCACCTCCAAACTCCCCATCTATCCAAAGGTTCCTCTCAGAAAAAAGTTGCTTTGGACAAACAGGTCTGGCTTGCCTTGGCCTCTGGTGAGTGCCTCTCATCTGACTTCAAAGCAATGAGGTTCTGTGGTTTCCTTCCTACAGAAAAGAACCATTCCTCTTTTCCAGGTGCCCATGGCCTCAAGCAAAAGACCATTATATAGGGAAAATGAACCCTGTGCTCAGTGAAGTGGAGAATGAGGAAAGCAGAGAGAAGACTTGGGAATACTTGAAGGGTGGTTTCAGAGATGGTGGATCTCTTTGACACTGCAGAAAACAGCCAGAGAAAGAAAAAAATAATGCAAAGGGCAGCTGGGAAAATCCAGACTGAGCACAAAGAGAAAGAAATTTCTCTCCCAAGGTAGGGCTGGGGTACAACATGTCCTGAGCAGTCTGGAGCAGCCCAAGGCTCTGTGTGCCCAGGCAGAGGCAGGCAGGATGCAGAGCTGTCAGCAAAGGAAGGGGCCAGTGAGGTGGGGCAGCCGGGGGATGACGACAGCCTGCAGGGACAGAGGCACAGGGCATGGACACTGTAGGACAGCCTGGGCTGGAGAGGGCACAGGGATGGGCAGCAGCTGAAAGGCCCTGACAGAGCCAACTCCTGCAGCACTTTGGCCATGGCTGCTGGCCCTGGCACTGAGGCCAGGAGGGGACAAGTGACCCTTGCAGCCCTGGGGCCTCATTGCCTCCTTGTCCCTGCTCAGCAGCCTGGCAGGGGCCGCCCCATGCTCCTGCCCTTGGCATTGCACATCCCCACATCCCAGTGCCCCAGGAAGAGCCCTGAGCAACGAGGGAGGGACAGGATCTGCCTTGCCAGGAGCTGGGGCTGAAGGCTTGGCCCTTTGCATTCCTGAAACACATCCAGGTTTGCTCAGCACCCAAAGACACCTTTTCCTTGTTTGTCCTCACCAGTCCACAGTGCTTGCAGTGTTCTGCTTAACTAGAACATGGGGACACTTTCCTAGGAGTTGTGTCCCTCAGTGGGACCCATTAAAAGTTTAAGAAACTTTGGACTTTGAATCTGATTGTGAGTTCTTGAGAAGTTTTTGAGCACGCTCTGAGGGATTGAGTCTGATGTAAACAGCACCAAAGCCCCAAGAGGGTCATTAAAGTCCTTGTGCTGTGTCTGTGCTGCTGAGCTGGGCCGGGCTCCTGGCACGGAGGAAGCTCCTGGTAACCAAGAAGAGCTTGAAAAAGACACTTCTGAGGAGCAGCTCCTTTCCCAGCCCAGCAGGGCTGAGGGCACTGCCTGCAGGTACCTGAGAGCAGTGAAGCAGACAGAGGCTTAAAGCAGCTGGGAGGACAATTATGAGATTATTCGTGGAGAAATCTTCACAGCTTTTGACACAGTCAGTCCCTGGCTGCAGGCATCTCCTAAAGCTGACCCCTGACAGGACTGACATGACTGTAAGGATGGTTCTGCTACTGTTCCTGGTTTGGGGGAGGATGTGCTCCAGAGTGGGGCTGCCCTGGGCTCCATCAGAGGGACAGGGCAGGACAGCTCCTGCTGCCGGGGTGGATGCAGGGGGTGAAGCTGGGGCTGCAGCCAGGGGTGCCCAGGGCTGTCCTGCAGAGCAGCTCCTGCAGCCCTGAGGGCTCTTGGCCAGGTCAGGGCATCTGCCACCTGCCAGGGGCAGCTCTCAGCCTGCCTGGGAGCTCCCCATGGATGCTGGAGAGGAGTGACTCCTGCTAGGGCAGGTCCTGCTGCTGTGAAGAGGGTGCTGTGTGGGCCAGGGCTGCTCACAGCTCCATCTCATGCCCAGGTCATTCCCCAAAGAGGGGATTTTTCATGAGATCATTCAGGGAAGGGGCTTCCTGCTTGAGTCTCTGCTTTCCTGAATCTGTGCTCCCACTTTTCCCTGGCTCAGCTTGGTGGCAATGGAAACTCTGGTGTGCAGGGCAGAGCAGGGGCTTAGGATCTTGAACCATCCCGGTGAGATTTCCTGGGATCCTCAGCAAGTGTCTCCAGCTCCCCAGCCTCCAGATCCATGCAGCATCCCCTTTCCATGGTGCCCAGGCCTGGGGGAGCTGTTCTTTAATCCCTGCAGCCCCGAGCAGCTGCAGGGCAGAGCTGGCCCAGGGGCTGGGCTGTGCTCTGGCAGCACTGGCAGGGAAGGAGCCCGGGGCCACAGGAACAGCTCGGGCTGGGACAGCTCCAGCAGCAGAGCCATGGGCAGGGAGGGAGGGGGCAGCACTGAGGGAAGCCCTGCTGCAGGGGAGATGTGGCACCTGCCAGCCCTGGCCTGCAGGGCACACACTGCCCTGAGCAGCACAGCTCTTGTGTCCCCTCGCAGCCAGCACAGCCCTCATCCCGGGGGCTCGGGGCCCTCAGTCCCCTCCTGGGCCAGCAGAGCAGCTCCAGAGATGAAGGGCATCTCTCCTGCCATGTGCCCATTCCTGCTGAGCAGGGCCTAAGGGCCACTGTCCTGCACTGCTGCTGCCTGGGAGGGGCTGTGCAGGGCTGGGCAGGGAAAGGCTTTTCCTCAGGGCCCAGGTCTCTCTCTCTCCTTGCCTTGCCCAGGTGCTCCTGGCATTGCTGACAGGCTCTCTGGGAATGGCAGCTCCAGCTGCAGGCTCAGGCCCAGCCCTTGGGCTCCTCCTGTGCAGGCTGAGCACAGCAGTGGGGTGTCCCAGCTCCCTCTGCCCCAGAGGGCTCTGGGCAGGGCAGGCTGGAAGGCTGGGAATGAGGTGACTCTCCTCTAGCAGTGCCATGGACAGGACCCTGGGTGTGTCCTGGGGATGCCATCCAAGCTGTGAGCTGCCTCCAGGGGACACTGGGGGACAGGAGTGTCCTTGGCCAGGGATGGGGCTGAGACTGTGAGAAAGGCTGAGCCAGTTTGCTCTGCTGTGGCTCCCTCTGCTCTCAGCTGTGTCAGGCTGATTTGCAGGGGAATACAGGGACTGCCCTTGATCTCAGAAAGGGCAGCAGGGGACAGATGGAGCCACAGAGCAGCTCCCCTCACCCTACACTGAGTTACAGACAATGCTCTTGCCTTGCACAGTTCTCTCTGATCTCCCTGGGCACAGCAGGAAACCCTCTCCAGCTGCCTTTGGCCATCACCATTCCTTAGCCCTGGCACAGGAGATGCTGCCGAGCTCCTCTCCCTCAGGAGCAGTTTGGGCTGATGAAGTCCAAGCCCAGGACTGGCCCCTGTCCCTGTTCCCATGACCCCAGTGCTGCAGAGCAGAGCTGACGCCTCGGTGTCCATGGGCAGAGCCCCTGCTTGTCACAGCAAAGGGGCCAGATCCCAGCAGAGCTCCAGGCACAGGGCTGAAGGAAGGGCTCTGAGAAAAGGAAAACTGGGTGCTACAGAGCAGCAGGGGCAGGGCTGGGAGAAAGGGACTTGGCCATTGCTCAGCAGTGTCTGCCCTGACTTGTCACTGTGTCCTCCTTCAACAGGGCCCCATGGCCAGAGTGGTGAAATGTCCAACAGCAGCTCCATCAGCCACTTTCTCCTGCTGGCACTGGCAGACACGCGGCAGCTGCAGCTCCTGCACTTCTGCCTCTTCCTGGGCATCTCCCTGGCTGCCCTCCTGGCCAACGGCCTCATCATCAGCGCCGTAGCCTGCGGCCACCTCCTGCACACGCCCATGTTCTTCTTCCTGCTCAACCTGGCCCTCACCGACCTGGGCTCCATCCTCACCACTGTCCCCAAAGCCATGCACAATTCCCTCTGGGACACCAGGACCATCTCCTACACAGGATGTGCTGCTCAGCTCTTTTTCTTTATGTTCTTCATTTCAGCAGAGTATTTCCTCCTGACCATCATGAGCTATGACCGCTATGTGTCCATCTGCAAACCCCTGCACTACGGGACCCTCCTGGGCAGCAGAGCTTGTGCCCACATGGCAGCAGCTGCCTGGACCAGTGCCTTTGTCAGTGCTCTGTTGCATACAGCCAATACATTTTCCCTGCCCCTGTGCCATGGCAATGCCCTGGGACAGTTCTTCTGTGAAATCCCACAGATCCTCAAACTGTCCTGCTCCAAATCCTATCTCAGGGAGCTTGGGCTTCTTGTATTCTCCATCTCTTTAGCATTTGGTTGTTTTGTGTTCATAGTTTTCTCCTATGTGCAGATCTTCAGGGCTGTGCTGAGGATCCCCTCTGAGCAGGGACGGCACAAAGCCTTTTCCACCTGCCTCCCTCACCTGGCTGTGGTCTCCCTGTTCCTCAGCACTGCAGTGTTTGCCCACCTGAAGCCCCCCTCCATCTCCTCCCCATCCCTGGATCTGGCCCTGTCAGTTCTGTACTCGGTGGTGCCTCCAGCCCTGAATCCCCTCATCTACAGCCTGAGAAACCAGGAGCTCAAGGCTGCAGTGTGGAGACTGATGACTGAATGGCTTCAGACACATTAAACTGCTGGCTAATTTCTGAAGGTCACTTGTAATAAGAATAATCTTTGATACTTCTTGTTGATTTAATTTTGAACGTTGTTGTCCTTTGTTTTACTTTTTTATTTTATTTTTTTTTTTTTTTTATGTCCACAAACAAATGTTGTAGTCTGTGCCATTTCACTTTCTGGTTCTCTTCACCTCCCCTGTGGCCATAGGCTGTGCCAATGAATGGCTGTGATCTTCACGGCTTTAAAGATACTCAAGGATCTCTCAGCCAAGTTTTCTGCAGAGATCCCCCTTTTGTTCCCTTCTCTGCAGCTGCAGCAGCAATGTCTGTGTGCAGAGCTGGGGCAGATCAGTGCTGGCACAGCAGCTGTGCCCAGGAGCAGCAGCACTTGGTGTTGCCAGTGCTGCTCCCGTGCCCCTGCCCCGCTGCCCTCCTGGCCCTGGTGTTGCTGTAGGGCCTGAGTGCTCTCGGGGCCGGGCACAGTGCTGGGGGTGGCAGTGCCGGGGCTGCAGCAGGGACAGGCCATGGGCACTGCTGGGGCAGCGCTGACACCTCGGGGCAGGGCCTGGGGGCTCCAGGCTCCTTGCCCAGGCACTCTCAAGGACATGCCCAGGCCAATGCTCAGCAGAGAAAAGCCCCGTGAGCAGCCCCAGGGTGGCCGTGGGCAGGCTGGGGGCAAACAGCATGGCTGGGGCTCTGCAAGGTCCCTGGGGGAGATGGGAAGGAGCAGCAGAGCAGGGGCTGATCCATCCCCACTGCGCTGGACAACCCAGGGCAGCGTCCCAGAGCGTCCTCATGCACCTGACAACAACATCCCCCCTCTGCAGCCCTGGCCTCTCCCCCAGCTCACACAGGTGCCGCATCCTTGCAGGCACAGACACGGCAGCGCTGGCTCATGAGCCCCTGTTTGCACTGCCCAGAGCAGGCGTGAGCACCCCCATGGTGTTGGTGTGGGGAGATGAACCTGAGGGAGCACAAATGCCATCTTCAGCCCCTGGGGCCAGGAAGGGCTGGGGGACAGCAGGGAAACCACTCAGGTTTGTGGTGGCCTCAAGTCATCCATAAAGTTTGTTCCCATGAGCTGTGAGTTTCCTGTGCCACTGCAGATGGTGTTGCTCAGAGCCAGGGCTGCCTGGCAGCCACCCCCAAACTGCCCTCAGCATTTCCTTTGCCTCACCTTGGCTTTCTTTCCTCTTCCTGCTACAAATCTCTTCCTACTGCCCACCGCTATTCCCTCCCTTGCAAACAGCTCATCCCTGTTTGCCCTTGCCTCTCTGGCCCCACTCCCCTTTTCAGTGCATGAGTTCACAGCACCATGGGAACATCCCTTGGGGAGCAGGATCATCCTCCAATTGCTTCAGGAATTGTCTGCAGCCTCCTGCAGTGCCTCGTGCTGCTCCCTTGCCAGAGGCACCACAGGCCAGGGCAGCACATCTGGGCTGCTGTGTCTGGCTCTGGGGCTCCCTGTTCTGGGCAAGGAGGAGGAGCTGCAGAGGCTCTGCAGGACAGACAGGATGGGCTTTGGGGCTGTGAGGAGAAGCTGAGGGACCTGGGCTGCTGGAGCTTCTGTACAGGAGGCCCAGGGCTCATCCTGCAACTGCTGCAAGGGTGGTTTCAGAGAATCACAGAATCAGCCAGGTTGGAGAACACCTTGGAGATCATCAAGTCCAACCTGTACCCTGACACTGCCTTGACTTCCCTGAGCCTCCTCTTCTCCAGGATACACAATCCCAGCTCCCTCAGCCTCTCCTCACAGGATTTGTGTTCCAAATCCCCCACCAGCCTTGTTACCCTTCTCTGGACACACTCCAGCCCCTCCATGTCTTTCTTAAATTGGGGAGCCCAGAACTGGACACAGTGCTCAAGGTGCTGCCCAACCAGTGCCGAGCACAGGGGAAGAATCACTGCCCTGCTCCTCCTGGCCCACTGTTCCTGATCCATAGGAGTACCAGGTGTTGCATGATGGAAATAGTGACAAGGGGGTGTGGACAAAGTGATTTATCATCAACCATGAAGGGTCTTGATTTTCAAATCAATTTAGATTGCATTTAATGTCCTGAGGATCAATATCAACCGGACGTTGATCAATCTATAAAGATGTACTTAATGAAAATGATTCATGCTAAATAAATCTGTAGCAATATTTTAAAAATATACATAGTTTAGAAAATTGTTATACAGCAGTAAAAGAAAAAAGTAGGTGTGATTAGTGTTACAAAGCAGATGGGCCCCTTAGCAAATGCTACATGAGAAAAATAAGATACACGATGCAGTTTGAGATAAGCAAGAGCTTCAAAGATGGATTGGCCAAAGCTGGGACTACTCCAAGGTAGGGAGATGGGCCCTTTGCAGATGTTATGGGATACAGGATGTCTTTAGACAGAACTGGCCTTGAGATGGACAAAGTTGGGACTATTCCAAGGTAGGGAGTTCGAGTGGTGGTTTGATCCATGAAATAATTACTTTTTGGAACATAATGCTTATTTATGTATAACACAAAATTAGAGCACATGTGACGCCAGTGTGGTTATTCATAGGATGAGAGGAAGATCATGAGCCTTCATCTGAACAAGACCACCAAAAAGCCAAGTCGCCCTAACAACAAGTGGAGCATGAGCTATGTAGAATAGCGATGTAGATTTTACAAATTGAAAATAGGAGGAGATTTACAAGAAATATAATGAATATGTATTAGCATACAGCTTATAATTTTAGGTTGGATTAATGTGTTTTGTACGTGAAGTAGGGTGGGAAATGCCCCCCTCTGTACCCTGGTCGGTTTTTGCTTATGATTTATCTGAACATTTCTTATCTTTAATTAATCACTGCCAAATTTTTGTATATGCTTGATTATAAAATGCTACTTAAATAAAATTGCATTGCTGCTAAATTCAACTTTGTTGCTTATTAAGTTAGACACATAGAGCTTCATTTATAGCAATTTGGTGCTGATACCTGGGAACTCCATCCTGGGGAAGGACGGCTAGTCTTGGGACGGAGCTCCCCACCAGCTCTTTTAAGGCAGTCCTGAGCTTAGACCAGGCTCCCTCAGAAGAAGGAGTTCCAATTACGATAATGCATGAGCAAAGGAAGCCAGCAAAAGGAGGCACACCCAAAGGCTGCCATTGGAATGCCAGCTAAAAGTAAAGGTGCCTGTAAAACGTCTTGTGCACAAGAACCGTGTGTGTAAATGGACTTTGTAAAAAGCACGGGGTTGGGCAGGCGGGCAGCTGTATGTTTGTGTGTGTGTAGAATATCTAAAATAGGGGCTGGTATCTCAGACCCCTGAAGTGAGTGCGAACCTCCCAGTACTACGTTTTTGGCTCTCTGTGACGAGACCAGACGGGAAAGGAGGGAAGTGAAAAGAGGCAATAAGTGAGGTTCCCTGGGAGGGACTGGCAGGAAGGGTCCCAGCCCAAGAACCCAGGGGAAGGTCCTCGAGGAGAAGGGAGCGATCTGATCACTGGGTGAGGGGAATAAGGAGGGGAGCAATTGAGTCAGGTTCCATTTTCTTTGAGAAGGAAATAGTTGGTAACTTTAGTACGAGACTAAGAGGGATTGCAAAGGGAAGTGGCTAGAAGGATATAGTCAGGGAAGACAGATGAGGAGAAAGATTGGAATTAGGTGTGAGGCAAGGAGTTGTCAAAAGACAAAACAGTGCAACAGACTAATAAGTGAGAGGATTGAACCACACAATGAGGGAGGGAGACCAAGATTCTCCTGGTACTGGGGATTTCTTGATTTGTTGCCGCCAAAATTGGGTCCAAGGAAAAATACGTCCTTAGACGCAGGAGCTGCAAATTATGAAGGAAATTCACAAGAGCCTGGTATACCTGGGAACTGTGAGGGGGGTTCTCAGAAGGGGAGCATACCTCAGGACAGTCCACTGGGGATGATGTTACGATTCTGAGATGTATGGGAATCCCGAAGAAAAAAAAAAATAAGCAGAAAATTATTAATTATTGTATGTTTGAAAGGACAAAGGAAATTATTGGGAAAGATAATTTATATTGACCAAAGTTTGGACCATTTGGAGATTTGATTTACCAGGCTTTGATTTTGTATGTGAATTGAAAAGAGCCATTTAATCAGGAAGAAAGTGACTATGCTGCTCTGTGGCTTCCCAGGGGAAAGGGTGAATTTGTTACTTGAAGGCAGGGAAGCAAAGGTCATCTATTGTATCCTTTACAAACTAGAGGTTGAGCAGCCAAAAAAGACAGACACGAGACCTAGGATCCGGTAGATCACTTCCCACCTCCTTATAGGCAACCTCATCAGCCCGTTCAACCCCAAGCCCCCGAGGGTCCTCCTGTAAATGCAAACACAACCCCTGTGGAAGAGTGAGTAGCACATAGAACTAGAGGGGAGGGGATGGGGAGAAGAGATGATGGGAATGGGGAAGCAAAAATGGAAGATGGACTATACACGCTTAGAAAAGTTCCAATGGCAAATCCAGAACAGGGACCTATTGGTGATGTGAGTGTTCCCCTGAACACAGGGGATGTTAGGGAGTATAAGAAGGAGATGGGCAGGCTGCTAGAGGATCCTCTTGGAGTGGCAGAGAGATTAGATCAGTTCTTGGGGCTGAATATATACACCTGGGTGGAACTGCTGTCTATCTTAGGAATCTTGTTTACCATGGAAGAAAGAGAAATTATTACACATTCAGGAATGAGGGTTTGGGATAGAGAATGTCAGGGGCCAGACCAGGGAGATCAGAAATGACCTATGCAAGATCCAGGTTGGAATAATCAAAATGAAAGACAAAGGCAGAATATGAGTGATCTCCGGTGGATGATTATCCGAGGAATCCGGGAAACAGTGCCCAAGGGGCAGAATATAAGGAAAGCTCTAAGTGAGCACCAGGGGAAGGATGAAGCCCTGGCAGACTGGTTAGAAAGACTAAGAAAAGCCTTGCAGTTATATTCAGGTGTAGACCCCAATACTGCAGCAGGACAGGTCCTTTTGAAAACACAGTTTGTAGCTAAGGCCTGGGGGCACATCAGGAAGAAGCTGGAAAAAGCAGAAAATTGGCAGGATAGGGGGCTTCAGGAATTGTTAAGAGAAGCGCAGAAAGTGTACGTGAGAAGAGATGAGGAGAGGCAAAAGACAAAACCACAGATTTTAATGGCAGCAGTCAAGGAAACACAGACAACCTGAATACAGAGAAGCACTCAGGAAAGAACAAACAACAGAAAAAGGCAGGTCCCACCTCTGGGGATACGAGACCCACGTGTTTTTTCTGTCACCAGAAAGACACTTACAAACTTCTTGTCCTGCCTCCAGAAGTACAGGACCCACTTGTTTTCATTGCCACAAAAAGGGACATCTCCAAAAATTCTGTAGAAAGAGGCAGCAACATGAGCAAATATTTCAAGGAGATTTAGCGGGGTCAGGAGCTCTGTTTAATGAGGACTGAACACCTAGAAGAGCCCTTGATAAAACTCAAAATAGGTCCTTAAAAGGAAGAAATCACATTTTTGGTGGGCACAGAAGCTATTAGGTCCACAGTTAAGAAAACTACCAAAAGGATATGAAGTAAGTTGTGAACGTGTCCCAGTATTTGGGGTTAAAGGAGAAGTTTTTCTGATTCCTGTAATTAAAAATGTGCAGATTGAATTGGATAAAAAATTTGGACTGAATGATTTGGTACTAATACCCGAGGCTGATAATAATTTCTTAGGAAGTGACTTAATAATAGCTTTGGGGATTGAAATAACACCCTGTGAAGAAAAACTGAAAATCTATTTTTTAACTGAAGAAGATAATTTCAAGATTAGCAACGCTGTGTGGTATACTGGTGAAGTAGAAAAATTAAACATTCAGCCCATTAGTGTTGAAATACAGAACCCAGAAATCCCCATTCGAGTAAAACAATATCTGATATCACTGGAAGGTCAGAAGGGATTGAAACCGGGAGTTGAGAGTTCAGTACATCAGGGGGTGTTGGAGTCCTGTGTGTCACCACATAATACCCCCATCCTGCCGGTAAAGAAGCCTGATGGTAGCTACCGACTAGTGCAGGATCTCAGAGCGGTAAATCAAAGAACCATTACCCGCTTTCCAGGAGTAGCTAAGCCAGATACCTCCTAATTACATTTGGTGCAGTGTCGTGGATTTAAAGGATGCCTTTTGAACTTGCCCTCTGGATGAGGGCAGTAGGGATTGCCTTTGAGTAGGAGGACCCAGATACAGGTAGGAGAGAACAATTGAGGTGAACGGTGCTACCACAAGGTTTTACAGAGGCACCAAATATTTTTGGGAGGGCGTTAGAAAATCTTTGGAAGTCCTTTGAGTTACCCAAAAGGAATTAAGCTGCTACAGTATGTAGATGATTTGTTAGTAGCAAGAGAAACTGAAGAGGAAACTAGAAAGGGTGCTATTAACCTTCTGAATCTTCTGGGAGAAAAAAGGCTGAAGATATCAAAGTCAAAATTGCAGTTTGTAGAGTCAGAAGTATGGTATTTATGTCATTGGTTTAGTAAGCAAAAGAAAAAGCTAGACCCTGAAAGGGTTCCAGGAATATTGAACGTGTGACCCCCAAAGTCTAAAAGAGTAATAAAGCAGTTTTTGAGTCTTTTGGGTTATTGTAGGCAAGAGATAGAAGGTTTTGGCAGAAAAGTAAAATTTCTATATGAGAAATTAACTACCAGTTGCTTGAAATGGGATGAAAGGGATCAGGAAAATTTGGAGCAAGTTAAAGAAGCCCTACTGCAAGCTTCTGTACTGAGTTTTCCCAATTTAGACAACTCTTTTCAATTTTTTGTTAATACAGTTCATCAAACAGCTTATGAAGTATTGACTCAAGGTTGGGCAGGAAGCCGAAAGCCAGTAGGATATTATTCCAAATTATTGGATCCAGTTAGTAGGAGTTGATCAACATGCGTGCAAGCACTGGTAGCCACTGCTGTGTTAGTAGAAGAAGCCCGAAAAGTAACCTTTGGGGCACCACTGGAAGTGTACACACCCCACAATATTAGAGGAATCCTTGATAAAAAGGCTGAAAAATGGTTAACATAGCACAATATTAAAATATGAGGCTATCTTGATAGTCGCCTCTGAATTAGAGCTAATAGTGACAAATACACAAAGCCCCACTGAGTTCCTTTATGGAGACCCAGGGGAAGAATTATCACATGATTGCATGGAGGACATAGAGTTACAAACAAAAATATGCCCAGATTAAAGAGAACAAGAATAAAAACAGGAGAAAAAATATTTATAGATGGATCATCCCGAGTGGTAGACAGAAGAAGGAAATCTGGGTATGCCGTAATTCGTGGAGAAAAAGTGGAAGTAAAAGAATCTGGTCCCCTTAGCCCGTCCTGGTCAGCACAAGCCTGTGAACTCTATGCATTATTCTGTGCATTGCTATTATTAAAGGATCGAGAAGGGACCATATACACCGACTCAAAATATGCCTTTGGGGTAGTGCACACATTTAGGACAATTTAGAAAGAAAGGGGACTTATAAACACTCAAAGAAAAGGATTAGTGCACCAAGGATTGATAATTCAAATTCTTAAAGCTTTGAGGAGTCCAAAAAATATAGCAGTGGTTCATGTGAAAGGCCACCAGAGGGGGAGAGGCATTAAAACAAGAAGAAAAAATTTGGCTGATGATGAAGCTAAGAAAGCTGCCCTGAGGGAAAACAGCAATGTAATTATGACTTTTCAGGAAGCAGGAACACAAAATCAACCACCATACTTTTCCTTAGCAGAAGTAGAAGCCATGAAAAACCTAGGAGCAAGTCTAAAAGAGGGACAATGGATTCTCCCTGACAAAACCACAGTTCAAATGGCAGAAAAAGGTTAGACTCATGCTTCAAGGATAAAAGGACCTATACCAAATAAAGATTGGAAAATGTTTTTCAGCACCAGGATACATGAAAGTAAAATTTAAAACTACTTAAATTTGATTAAACATTTTTTTTTAAAGGCTTAATTTATTAAAAAACTGAGTTGTAAACAGTCAAAGCAAAATTGCAATTAATCCACAACATAGCTGAAGAGAGCATTTGGTGCCCAGAGGCTATAGCTCATATGGAAAATCATTTTTGGCTGTGGATTTCACGTAATGCTGGAATACATTTGGTGTGCCACGCATATATTGAAGGAATAACCCAGCCCCAGGATATTCAAGATATCCTTAGTACAGAGAGGTCAGAAGCTGCCATCCCGCAGAGAGAAGTTTCCATGTTTCAGCAAGGTTGCTGCAAACACGGTCATCAGTGTGAGCGGTGTAAAGCCGTGACCATGAAGTGGCTGAGACAAAGATATTGGCACAGAACAACTGTACCTTGGGACCAAAGAGATATAGCTTTAATGATTAATTGTATATGATGTTTTAGTAGAGTAGAGCGAGACTTTAGAATGCACAAATGGGTTTTAGCACAGATCAACATTGATACTTATATAATAGAAGATCAATTACAAAGAGCATTTATTTATTTAGCGTATCACATGGAACGATTAGTGGCTTTGAGAACACTGCAGGAACAACAAAGGATAATGAAAGTAAGATGTGGATATAGTAGGATACCCAGAAACAACAGAAAAAGAGATAAATTGTCTTGCTTAACCTGTTCAGGTTATAAAACTCCTTTGATAGTTAACGATTAAAGGTTTGTGTTTTGTAATTGCAACTAACTTTAATTTATTAGAAAAATTAGGCATTCTGGATAGGCTGTTGACAGCAACTCCATTGAGTTTGGAGGCACAACAATGGCGATGGGAAGGGATTAGACACTTCCTTGATCAATGGGAACAGCCTGAACAGATTGAAAATCTTTTAAGAGGAACTCAGCGACTAACGCTAACAGATTTCATTGAGGAATAACAATTCCAGAAAAAGAGTAGCACCAGTTACTAGAAGAGTCCAAGAACAAGTAACACACTGGGAGTGTACTAAGCATGGCTTAGAGTGTCACCCATGGGTTTGTGTTATTTGTGTGCTTTGCCTTAATTTGTAGTGGAGAATAACAAGAGCAGAAGAAAGAGAGAGACAATTGATTTGTTTAACTTGCTTAGATGGCATGCGTGAACAGTTAACTTTAAAAAGCTTTTTCAGTGATTTTTTTTTAACACTTTTGAGATATGAAGATGGAACCTTTTTATGCAGCACTTCAATTAATAGAAAATTTAGACCAATGAGTTTTTACTATATTAGCTTTTGAGAGGGTAAGAGAGCAAAGAATTCATAATATTATAGATCAGTGTATCATAATTAACAGTTGCTGTGGAGAAGGAATTTGTGTGCCACGCTATAGACACATTTCTTACATGAATTGGCATTGCGAATGTGCCTATTGGTGGCGACGAAGACTTTATAATAATACCCAACATCGGAGCAAAACCTACCAACAAATCAGGTTGTTAACTGAAGTAGTGAAAATCAAATCTTATTGTGGTTGGCACATCTCCAGAGCTTTGGTGGTTTAGACTAAACGAAGAAGCAGCTGACTAACCCAGAGAGAGAGAGAGAGAGGGCAGTGCTGCGAGAATTGTGAGTAATCTGGGCCATCCTTGAAACAAACATGAGGCCAAGGGTACCAGTGAGACCAAATGCACCAGTGACTAGATCCCAGGATATAAACTTTGCTGCCAAGAATCCTGACATCTTGGCCCTTGGCTGCAACCCAAAGGGCCTTGAGGACATTAGAAAGTCAAAACTCCTGAGGATTATTTTCACTGTGTTTGTCATGATGCCCTTAGCAACTGGCCAAAACTGTGGAGCCACTCTGGACAGAGTCCATGAGAGAAGGGAATGAGCAATGCAGGAACAAACAATAATAAAACAAGCAGCACAAGAGTGGGCAATGAGAGAACAATCGATGCAAAACCAAAGTCCCAATAATGTTGATCCCTGTAATAAATGCCATCACTCCATGTGGGTCAAAGACAAGATGGAATTTGTGTTCACAGCACATCCACATGTTAATGATGCCTGCCATGATCACAGCAATTTTATAGAATTTTTTGTTAAAAATAGAGAAATGGATTGGGTAGGGAAAAAATGAGGATTTAATGGACCAGCTCCTTATCCTTACAGTGATCAAATTTGTCCTCAATAGGAAAACTTTTTTTTTTTTTTTAATTTTGAGAAAGATGAGAATGGGAATGATCCAAGTATAGGTATAGGAAGTACAGCACTAAGGAAAAAAAAAAAAAGAAGAAAAACTAAAAAAAAGAAACAAAAGAAATATGTAAAAAGGGCATAGGGAAAGAATTAAAGGAACTGGATAAACTGTATGAACAATTGAAACAGCAGTATAGCAACTGGGATTTGACAACCTCAACTAAGAACCTTTTTGTAGATTTGATGCAAGAAATTGCTACAGAATTAAGATTATCCAAATGCTGGATCTGTGGGAATGGCTGAACGATGGCTGTGGAGAGGTGAGAGTCTAGCTCCAGAAAAATTTTTAAAATGGAATCATACTCAAAATTTCCAAGACATTAAAACCACCTGAAGGATGGATTTTGAGTCATCAAATAATTGGAACAGTCTGTATGACTTGAGAAGGAAGGAAATATAATGAATTGGTAGGATATACTTCTTGTATATCTATTTTAGTAGCTAATTCAGATAATAAAACTAAGACCTGGCAACCAAAAATTTTTACTGGGTATTGGGGAAAAACAAAGGAAATGAATTGTGAGTGGAATAATCAAACTGATTTGTGCTGGCATAAAAGTCCTGGAGCTAACCCCTACCAGTATATAAAAGACCTAAAACTCTACTGGGAACAAAAAGAAAAAAACAGACAGTAAATGGAAAGCCCCTGATGGAATATATTGCATTTGTGGGCAAAGAGCATAGAGTGAATTACCTCTAAAGTGGGAGGAAACCTGTACCTTAGGAGTTATACGACCCTCCTTCTTTGTCATACCAAGGTCTAGGAGCAATATGCTGGGAACACCACTTGGTGAGACTCTAGAAAGGAATAAAAGAGATTTAAACCTCAACTTCCCAAAGGCAGTGGGAAAGCAGGAATGGGGGGAAGACGAATGGCCTGCAGAAAGAATCATAGCGTATTATGACCCAGCAACTTGGGCTGAGGGTGGATCTTGGGGATATAGGACCCCAATTTATCTATTGAATCAGTTGATAGGACTCCAGCC
>JANEHK010000779.1:3269-18242 GCA_025960845.1 Tachycineta bicolor | reverse complement strand
TGGAGTGAGTTTCTTTAGTTTCTGCACAATATTAGGAGCAGTGTTTCACTTTCCTCATGCATGGGAACATTAACAAATCTTTTGTTTTCATTCCCTGTCCTTTGTTTATGTATTTCTAGCCTGAAAATAATGCAATAATGTTGGTTGACAGCTAGTCTGGCCAGTGGGGTCACGAGGTAGTAACCCCAGAAACCAATCCACAACCAGACCCACAAATGTATAAAAATGAAAGAAATAAACAAGCTGCTCTCTCTGCTCTGGTTTTGGGGGAGCAACTCTGCACTGCAGACCTCTTGTCTCCGTGTTATTGCTTTGCATGCCGCTACCACAATTAGTGACCCATCTGTGTGACAGAACAGTCTGGTGAGGTTTTCCTTCCCCTCTTTCCCTGTTGTGTGCCTGCTATGCAGGACACTCTGGTGTTGGAGCTTTGGGGGATCCTCTTGGAGTGGAAACACGCTCAGGTCTCTTGGGAGGGGCTTCAGCGTCTGTTTGTGTGGGGCAGAGAGCGTGGGTTCTTTCCGACACCAGATGATGTGCTCTGTCAGGAGGTGTGGTTCCTCCTGAGGGAATGTCTGTTGGAGGTACTCGAAACAGAGTATGATGACGAGATTGCACGATTGTTGGTGTAGAGGAAATTATTTGAGGGGGCTGTGTTGAGGTTGACCCCCAGAGCTTGCAGACCTCGCGGGCTGCCTCCCCCATTTTGGAGCAGGACGGGGGGCTGGAGGAGGGTGGGGTCGTTATATCAGACCCAGAATTATTGTCTGAGCCGGAACTTCCGCTCCCGTGTGAGACGGACTCTCCCCCTCCCTCCCCGGTCGCTGTACCAGAGGGTCTTTCCCTCTCGGGCTCTGGTGCTGCTCTCTGAGAGGGGGAGCATGTCCTGAGCCTGTCAGCGCTGCTCAGGCAGCGGGGGAACGGGGCCCCGGTGAGCCCGGGGCTGGTCCCGCCTGTCCCTGAGCTGTGGAGCTGCCGGAGCGGGGCGGGGTGGGGCGTCCTCCCCTCCATGCCATCAGGTGTGGGTGGCACGGGCCCCATTGTTGTTTGACCCAATTCAGTCACTGTGTGGTGTCCGTACCACGGCACGTCCATCACCTATCCGATGGAGTTGGGTGAAGCGGCACACCCTGTCCTGCAACCTGGACTGGGGTCGGAGTGTGGTGCATTGGTCGCTTTTGTCCCAGCACCGACTGCTGAGGGAGCGCAGGGCGTGGACGCCGCTGGAGGCAGGGTCCCGGTCGGTTCTTCGATGGACACCGCCCCAGTGGGTGGGCTGACAGCTCCGCTCTGCTCGGGGGTGGCGGTGCCTGCTGTGAGCCTCTGCCTCCCTCCTGGGACTCTTCTCGGGGAGGTCCCGGACCCTCCGCTCTCCACACCGGCCCCGTGGGCTGAGGCTGGGAGTGGTGCTCGCGGGGCGGGGAGAGACTCCGGCGCTGCCAGCCCTGATGGGCTGCTGGTCTGCAGGGGCCAAGGTGCTTCTGCCGTCTCCGCCTGAATGCAGCCCGAGGTTCCCAGCTGTGCAGTGATGTGTGCCTGACATGGAGCGTTTTGACCGGTCTCCAGCGGCTGGTGCCGTGGCGCTGCTGGCAGACTCCAGCCGTGCTGAGGATGCGGCGGGCCCGGCACCAGCGGCTGGCCCCGCTCCATCTCTGCTTCCCGCTGCGAGCGTTACGGCAGCTGCGGGCACCGGGGTGTTTAAGTTCAGTGCGAACGGGGACACGGCCGGAATGCGGCCAGTCTTTGACAAGAGCAAAGGGCCCCGTGCTGTTGGCTCTTCCTCCACAGCCTGGTGGACACTCCCTGCCGTCAGGTGACCATAAGCCCAAGAGACCGCGGGCAATTCTGGCGTGAGGTGAAAGCTGAGGTTGAAGGACTGAGCGATGATGCTAATGCTGGTGCTGGACATGAAGTGTCTGGTGTTCAGCTGGTCCCCAGCCGAGTGCCTGCCTCTGACCCTATGGGGCCCACAGTGTAGGATATGGCAGGTGCTGCTGCTTCATCTGAGCGTTGTCAGGCCTTCCCCGTCCTTCAGGGTACTACTCACAACACCTATCAACCCTTGCCTCGGCAGGCCTTGGCAGAGCTGTGTGATGCAGTCAGAAAGTATGGTCAGGGCTCGGCAGAGGTGATGCAAGTCCTCAGTTATTTTAATGCCAGTCTTTTGATGCCCTTTGACATTCAGAGCTTGGCTCAGACCCTTTTTCCACCGGTCGAATATGACTTCTTTGAGTATAAATGGACTCAGTTGTCAGTCAGAGCGGTGGAACGGAATGCGACACTGGGTCCAGGTGATTCTAGACGTATGGTTAATACCAATATGCTACTGGGAACAGGCAATTATACCAGGGCCGACAGGCGGGCTGGTTATGAGCCCTTGGTCCAGGAGCAGTGCCAGCAGACAGGCATGGCAGCCCTGGTTCAGACCATACAGCTGGCTACTCCACAGGAGTCCTTTGTAGCGGTGGTCCAGGGAGTTGATGAGCCCTTCCTGTGCTTTGCAGGACGGCTGACGGCTGCGGTTGAGAAGCAGGTGAGTGATCCTGAGGCAAGGAAGCTCATGCTTCAGTTCCTTGCTCGAAGCAACTGCAATGCTGTTTGCAAGGGGATAATTGAGGCACTTCCTGGGGATCTGCCCATGTCGCAGATGGTTGAGGCCTGTGCGAGGGTAACCCCTTCCAGCCAACATATTGTTGCCGTAGCTGTGGCTGTACAGCCAGCTGTGGCTACGGTTGTCCAACTGATGGTGGCTACGGCAGTCCAGCCGGCTGTGCCTGCGGCCGTGCAACCGACTGTGGCTGCTGCTGTGTAGCCTGCCTGGATCGTTCCCCAGGGTGTGCAACAGCAGCAATGGGGTGCTCGGGCCAGGAAGAAACAGGGTGGAAATGCACAGAAGCCTACGGCTGTCTTGTTTCTTTGGGAATGATGTGGAAGGCTGAATCATGCTGTGGACGCGTCTGAGGCAACTGTGCACGTGAATGGTCGTTCCTTGGTCGGTTCCTGAAATGCAACACGGAGCTTGAAGGTGAGAAGTGTGCCAACACAAATGTCTCTGCCTCAGCCCCAACCAATGGAGATCTGCTCAGCAGGCTTGCAGCCAGCACCCACGGTTCTGCAGGTGTTGATGTCTGCACAGCCGAGTCTGTCATGATTGATTCGGACAAAATACACAAGGTTCCCCTGGATGCCTTTGGTCCTTTGGGTGATGGCATGAGTGCGTTTTTGATGGGTAGGTTGAGTGCCACCATTCAGGGTATCATGGTGCACCTGGGACTGATTGATGCGGATTTTTCAGGGCAGATTCATTCATGCAATGGTGTAGTTTTTCCCTATGAGACTAGACAATTGCCCATGGCAAAAGAGTCTGCTCTCTGGCTTTGGGTGGGATTTTACAGTGTTTATTCTCAAGTCCTGCCCTGCTTTGCTGGACTGTCCCGATGACTTGCCGGTTCCAGAGAGACCTCGCCCCTCCCCTGTCGGGGCTTTTTCCCCAGGGGGCAGGGCCCAGAGGCAGGGCCCAGAGGCAGCACTCAGTAAGGGAGAAGCAGGAGGGAACAGGGCTGGGTTACATCTCAGTGTGGGTGATGGGCACTGCGGGGCAAGGACAGATCATAGGACAGATACATAGAAAAAATATTACAAATCCGATGAAATATAAACCAAATTAATGCATTACAACATTTCTCCTTTTCTTATGAAATTAAGAAGGAGGAAGACTCGGTTTGTGGGAGATGCTCAGAGTTCGGACCTTGAGTACCTTTAAAGCTGCAAAAGGAAAATGACCTTTAGTGCTAACAAAACTGTCTAGAAAAACACTGTTAAGGAATAATGATAATTAGAAGGAGAAGGTTTGGCACTTTCTCCTCCTCCGGGCAGCACTGGCCACTTGTGGGCCCTCTGCAGGTGGTTTTGCAGTTTTGGGGATGAAGGGTTTCACCCACTCAGCTGGCACCCACTTGAGATCTGGGGGAGTGGACACATAGGCGTACCACGACCCCAGGTGACCTGATCATGAGGACTTTTTGTTTCTCTGGTCGCTGGATCCTTTAGTATCATAGCTGCTGACTTTTGCTGAAAGGCAGAACTGGTTAAAGCAGGATTATTTAGTTTAACATTTACATTTTCTATTTTCTTTGAAAAATTCCCTTCAGACCGTTGAGACCTCCCACCCCCATTGTCCCAAAAGTCCAGAAATTGCTTCTTTAAAGGGCATTGAGATGCCCAATGTCCAGCCTGATCGCACAGGAGACACCTTGTTCCTCTCTTGGGCGGTGGCCGTGGCATAGGTACAGGAGGTACGGTGTCTGCAGCAGCAGCTTTTTGTGGCAGCTTGACTCTGGAACTGTGCTTTTGATGAGCTTTTGTGAAGGGAATCTTCCTGGCACACACCTGGAGCATGTCATGTAAAGTTGGAGCTGGTTCTGTGGACAGGGTGAGGATAGCTGCCTTGCACTGTTAATTTGCATTGGTCAGTGCCATCTCCTCCAGGACCTGTTCCTGGGCTCCTTCATTCTTAACCTGTAACTCGATAACTCAGGTTAACCGCTCCACAGATGTTACTAAAGGTTCTGATGGAAGCTGCTTTATTTTACTGTAACATTGGAAAGCCTTATCGGGCTGGGTTGCTAATTGAATTGGCAGATTCTTATTACCAACAGCCATTTCAGGATTTTGCCAAAGCTGCGGAAGTAAATCTTTTTGGAGGTCAAAGGGAACTGTAATATTTCTTGCTAAATTTGCTTTTGAACACTTGAAAAGTATTCTCTTTCAGATTTGAATTTGGCCTGAGCTTTGCATAAACCCTGAATCGCTTGTTGGGGAAGGGGTCCCAGTTACTGTGGACAGCACCTCTCTTTTTGATTGTTGATATGTGAAAGGGGTGGCAGAAAATTCAGGATCACTTCCTGCTTCCTGGTTCACAGCTCCCCCCTCCCTCCGTGGCATGGGAACCGGGACTGTGGGCAGGGAACCCGTGGGAACCAGGGGCAGGGAGGGGCTGGAGGCTGGAGTCACACGGGGAGGAGTTGGAGGGCAGAGGTTTGAGGGCAGGGGGCAGAGTCAGAGGAGAGGGCAGTGCTGGGGATGGCATCAAAGAGAAGGAGGGCTCTGGGGAGAAGAAGGGATTGCCAGAAGGACGGACAGACAAAGGGAGAGACTCCTCGTGGCTCAGGAGCACATGGCTTTGGCAATTTTGGACAAAGGAATCCCCTCCATCTTGTGACCCCCCCCACCTGGGGACCACTGAGATGGGAGGTTTGGGCACTCGGACTGCCTGCAAAGGAACAAGCTGGGGAAAATTCACCAAGAACTGGCCTTTTTTCCTTTTTATTTTGCTTTTGCAATGCAAACTTAATTTTTAAGCTATAGAAAGCAAAATTTGCATCTTCTTTATTATTAGAGGAGCCAGATTCAACTTTCTTTTTTTTTTTGGTTGTTGTTGTTGTTGTTGTTGTTGTTGTTGTTGTTGTTGTTGTTGTTATAGCATCCCAAAATTCTGGGGAGTTTATTTGCTCTAATGATAAATGTGGAAACTGAGAAAACAACCACAGAGTTAATTTTTTTCAACTGTTTCTTTGAATAATGGGTCTTGACATCATCCAAGGCACATAAAATGTAGTAATAGACTCTTTTGTGAGGCACAGGCAGCTTTGCACCCATTTTTGGCTCAGATTTTGAGTTTCTGTGTCCTCTTTAACGTGACTGAGAAACTGAAAAGAAAAAAAACCTCGCTGGAGAGAAAAAAAAGCCAAAAGGGGAAACAATTTCCTTTTCCAACCCCCCAGGCTGCCAAAAGAAGCGTGCTATTAAAGCACTTTGAAGGTTTACTCTGAAAGAAAAACCTTCCCTGCAAAAGAAAAAAAAAAACACTTTTCCCTGAGGAACATCACCTCTGAAAAAGATTTTCCCTTAGAAAACCAAAAGTGGTACTCACCAAAATTCCAGCGTTCCTTTCCTTTCTTTCCCAATCACTCCTTTTGTCTGAGACTGACCCTTTTTGGTGCAAAAAGGGCTTCCAGTCTCAGTCCCCAGGAATCAGTTTTCCACGAACATGTGGTCACTCTCTGGGGCAGCTTGCCATTCGGGGGGCTTCTTTGCAGCACTTTGATGGGATTTTTGAGTCCAAGGAGAAAACTGCAGCCCTGGTCTGTAGAGTCCTGTGTTTCAAAGACTCCACAGCAAATTCCAAGCCTGACTGGTCTGTCTCTGCATGGGTGGGCTACATTTCGTGACTCACGTACCTGTGTGAGATTCCTCGGCCACGTGCTCCCCAAGTGGTTCTTCCACCTTTTTGGGTACCTTTTGTGGCTCTGAGCCGCACTTTGTGTGCTAGTTGTATTGTTCCCCATGAGGCTACACGACTGCCGATGGCAAAAGTAAAAGAGTCTGCTCTCTGGCTTCTGGTGGGATTTTACAGCTTTTATTCTGTAGTCCTACCTTGCTTTGCTGGAGACCTTTCTCGATGACTCACCGATGCCAGAGAGACCTCGCCCCAGCCCCCTGTTGGGGCTTTTTCCACAGAGACAGAGCCCAGAGGCAGGGCCCAGAGGCAGGTCCCAGAGACAGGGCCCAGGGGCAGAGCCCAGAGACAGGGCCCAGAGGCAGGGCCCAGAGGCAGGGCCCAGAGACAGGGCACAATAGGGAGACGCGGGAGGGAACAGGGCTGGGTTGCATTTCAGTGTGGGAGATGGGCACTGCTGGGCAAGGACAGATAGAAAAAAACATTACAAATCTGATTAAATATAAACCAAATTAATGCATTACAACATTCAATAAGACTATGTACTTGGGTTCAGCGACAAGCAAAAGTAAGCAAGGTAATGCACCTAATCATTACTGTTATTAATGAAAGAGCAGGAGATCAGTTTAACTCCTTTTAATGCCTTTATTTCTCAGCTCTTTTTTGAGGGGAGGCTCAGGGATGCCTACGCCACCGCTGCTGCCAATGGGCACCGCCGAGGAGAATGTTCACAGCGATTTTGCTGCGCAGCCGCAGAGTCAGGAGCCTTGCCTCACGGGAGTCCCCTAGGTCTCGTTTTAGGCTCCTCAAGTCTGGGGGAGTGTCTGGAGGACCTCTTAGGTTATGACGAGACTCTAGAAAATAGTTGGAAGGTGTCAGCAGATACTTGAGCTCTTTCCTCACCCGGCACTGCCTTTCATTCTCCCGAAACCTATGCTGGCTCGTTGTTCTTAGGGGCCATTGGTGTCTACTGCACTTGCATCCTTGGCTGATTTCCATAACGGGCGGTGTTGAGCCAGGAGCAGGCGAGGAGTGGGCGGGGCCTCTGGGTTGACAGGCAGGCAGGGAGGAGCTGAGGAAAAAGCGGGTGGCGTCGATGTCATGATGGGCAGATGGGGAGCAGCAGGTGAGGCAGTGGTAACTTAGGCTTCTAGGGGAGCAGCGGGGGCTTAACTCAGGATAAGGTAAGGGGTTTGGGGCCTTGAGAACTGGGAAGAAACTGGGGAAGTACAACATTTAGTAAAGAACTGGGGTTTGGGGTACAGAGAACCGGTAGCATTAATAAATAGAACTGGTAACTTATACAGATAACAGATAACATCGATACACAAAACAGAGGATACAAACAACCAATAACTGACAATAGGCAAACCAGACAGTTGATAACTTATAAACTTGGCACCTTGAGATTTCTCATTTCTCTCAATCCCACCTCTGAAAAAGATTTTCCCTTAGAAAACCGAAAGTGGTACTCACCAAAATTATAGCATTCCTTTCCTTTCTTTCCCAATCACTCCTTTTGCCTGAGACTGACCCTTTTTGGTGCAAAAAGAGCTTCTAGTCTTGGTCTCCAGGATCAGTTTTCCATGAACACATGGTCACTCTCCAGAGCTGCTTGCCGGTCTTGGGGCTTCTTTGCAGCACTCCGATGGGATTTTTGAGTCCAAGGGAGAAAACTGCAGTCCTGGCCTGTAGAATCCTGCATTTCAGAGACTTCACAGCGAACGCCAAGCCTGACGGGTCTGTCTCTGTGTGCGATTCCTTGGCCACGTGCTGCCTGAGTGGTTCTTCCAGCCTTTTAGGAACGTTTTGTGGCTTCGAGCTGCACGTTAGGGCACCAGTTGTAGTTTTCCCCACAAGATTAGATGGCCGCCAATGGCAAAAGTAAGAGTCTGGCTCTCTGGCACTGGGTTGGATATTACATCTTTTATTCTTAAGTTGTGCTCTGCTTGCTGGAGACCTTTCCCAATGACTCACCGATGCCAGAGAGACCTGGCCCCTCCGCCGTCAGGGCTTTTCCCCCAGAGGTCAGGCCCAGAGGCAGCACCCAGTAACAGAGAAGCGGCAGGGGAACAGCGTTAGGTTACATTTCAGTGTGGGGGAAATTCAACATTACAAATCCGATGAAATATAAACCAAATTGATGCATTACAACACTCAGGGAATACTATTTGATTCTAACTCGTTGTTTCCCATCCTTAAGATTGAATTGTATTGGGGGTGCAGCTTTTGCCCCCCCTGTTATATTGGAAGCCCGTACTCTAGGCTACATATTTTTGATTCTTCACCTCCAGAGTAATTTCCCCAATTTTAAATAAATGGTTGCTCATAATTTTTCTAATACATCTCTCCCTAGGAGTGACTCAGGAGAGTTAGGCATGGATAAAAACTTACGGATACCCCACTGTTTTCCATATTGATATTTTAATGGCTTACAAAAATGCGCTATTTTAGATTGGCCAGTTACCCCCTTGTCCTAGGGTGACTTTATGACGCTTGTATCCCCAGTTGTCTGTTCTGTCTGAGTTGGGTATTGTGTTCTGTACCTTTAAGCCTGGTTCCGAGAGTGAGGCAGGGAGACAGAGAAGGGCCAAGTTTGTTTTCAGAAACTGCACTCACTCCTCTGCATTCTGGCTCCTGGAGTGTGTACATCTAAAGCACGGACCGACAGTGGGACAGAGATCTCCTGTGCTTTTAGTTAATTCTCTAGCTGAAGCAAAGAAGTTCCCTGGACTGTGTTTTCCTTTTTCTTGGGACTGTTTAAACCTGCTCTGAGCTGAAAAACCCAGAAGAGCACCAGGAGCTCAGCACCTTCACCGCACCAAGGCCCAGGATGGCATTTTCCAGCATTAGACATACTGATAAGAGACAGAATGAGCTGAGCTACAACCTACAGCAAGGATCTTCCTCAATTTTGCCTCTCTCTTCAGAGTGGTGAGAGGTTTTATTGTTTCATATTATTAATTTTTATGCTTGTGGGCATTTTGTTTGTTAAATAAATAGTTTTTTCCTCTTTTCTCTAAGGAGATTTTTTTCCCAGACCAGTTGGGGCTGGGGTCATTTGGGTTTGCTTCCCAGAGGGACCCTATTCCGAGGTTTCCTCCCAAATTTGCCTTAAACCAGGACACCTCTTCACTATAACATAGTCATTCTCCACTGGCAGTAAAGCTTTATTTAAAACTGAATATGTTGGTCTCATATCCACCATGAGTTTCACCTTCTCTGCCTCTTTTCCCAGTTTCACTTTTATAACCAGTGGAACTGCAGGGGTGGAATCCCCCTGTTTCAGGTACTAAGTGTGACTTTCCACACACAAACTTTAAGATCTTGGGTTGCAAATCCACTTGCCGAAGGTGTTGTTCTTGCTCACACCCAAGTACTTACACTCTGTTGCCTTGCAAAATAATAATACCAATGCCTTGTCCAAGTCTTACACTATATTAACACCCACACGGGATGCCACTCTCTCAACAAGCTAATTGTCCTGGAATTTCCACAAAAACAATGTATCCAGTTCCTCTCTCTTGGAAGATCCAGATCCTCTACTGCAGGTTGCTCCCAATGCAAGGCTACCAGCCTTCCTGCAGAGGTCTTACACACCCCTTCTAATAAAACCTGTTTGCTTGTTTGGTTTGTTTTTTTACCCAGCAATATGCTCAATTCAAGAACTCCCATGGGCCGGGTCCAAACTACTAATGGAGAAGAGGTCTCTCCACTCATCTAGCCACAGTTAAAACACCCAATAAAACCCACAGTAATCACCACACACTCAGGCACAGCACGCTCAGACGCTGCACGCTCTCCTGTGCACCCACTCTGTATTCCCACGCTTTGCCTGTCTCTGGTTGCTCTGGGCACCCAGGGAAGGAAACACAGATCGGGGCTCTGTGCTCACTCTGTGTCTGCTGACACATCTCACTCACACAATCAAATGTTCAAACTTAGCAATCACACAATCACACAAATACAGGAACAGTAACTCAATTGCAGTTAGAGTTGGTTGTCACAAGAGAGGAGTGTTTCCACAAAAATGAATACAGCTATTGCAAAAACTCCAAAATTCCTTTCAAAAGGCAATACATCAAAACCACATATCCCACACAGCATATATCACTGGCTTTTCATCCCACATAAATCACCTTACATAAATCATCTTATAGAATCCTTTTTCTAATCACTATTAACAAGATCTTACAACGAACACAATTTGTACGGGACATTTATGGTATAGCAACCAAGTAATAAATAATACTGATAATACCTTAGTTTCTGCTCAGATTACCCCATCTACCAGGGGCCACCCAGTGTGGTCACCAGAAATTCCCTTTTTCCGAATTTCCAAAATTACTACACCAGATGTCTCTGACAGATACTTAACCTTGTGTGGACATCTCCAGCTTATTCGTTTACCTTGGGTGCCCTCCCTTAAAAGTCAATTAAAAATACCATCTCTGACGCGTGGAAGGGCCTTGTTTTTTCCCTGCAGGAGCAGCCAGGAAGCAGATTCCCCTCTGGGAAAGATCCAGGGTGCACCTTGGGTGGTCCAGCCTCCCAAGTGCTTCTGCAGCCAGTTGAAGTCCCATTGAGGACATGAAATAAAGAGTAGAATAAGGACTTTAATTAGAAAATTCTAAAGCAGGTATGTTTAATTTCTGGGATACAGAGGGGGACATGTCCTCCAAACTGTGCATGTTCCAGTGGATTTCTCTTATTTATCTTTTGAGGTATTATGCATTTGAAGTATATGCATTAAATTTCACAGTACACCTATACATATTCATTACCTAGCTCCACCTAGCCTTGCTTCATATTACAATTAGCCAGAAGATCTTTCTGCAGCTGCAGAGTCCCCTCTGGTGGTCGTGGGTTGGTGTCTTCTGATGAAGTAACTAGTCTTCCTCCCAATATCCTCTTCTTGACCCCTCCTTCTGGGCAGGCCCAGGAAGGATTTGGCTAGTTCCCATGTCAGTTGGTCCTGGCCAAACCATCAGCCTGGTTCTTGCTGTCTCCCAAGCCACAAAGTTCTGCTTCATTGATTTTTGGCAAATACCAAAATCCTGCTTTGCTAAGTTTCAACATTTTATATCTTACCTATAAGAATTTGATCTAATAACTACCTAGCAGCCAAACTTAATAGCTAATCTTCTATGTGTTCTCAGTACAACCTGTTTTTTTACTTCTATAAAATCACCAAAAGCTGCTGGTAAAATCTTGCATTTTCATATCCATTAACGCCCCCCCATATCAAGTGCACACAATGCTGGAGCACCCCAGAGAGAGTTTTGCCGTGGGGCTCACCCTGAATGAACTGCTGGGCTGGGCTGGGCTGGGCTGGGCTGGGCTGAGTTGGACTGGGGTTAGGGAAGGGGAGGTGGGCAGAGCTGGGAAGAAGCTGGGCGAGACTGGGAAATTCCCAGGAGATAAACCCCACCCATGTCAGCTGAGCTGTGTGACTCTGCAGGGCCAGGACACATTCCAGCAGGTTTCTGGGGCTGTGCCAGTCCCCTGGCAGGGATCTCACACAGGCAGGTGCAGCGCTGAGGAGGTTGGTCTGTGGCCTTGGTGGCATGGCCAGTCTGAGAAGGTGCCCCAGGGCTTTGACCGTCCCTCCAGCTCTCTTCCATCAGCCACTTATAGACCTGGGAACTCACCCCAGTTCATTGGTCTATTTGTTCAGTGGTTATCTTCTTCCTCATGCCAATTTCAGCAACCCTGTCCCAGGCTCCCTCCTCACCCAGCCCTTGGCAGACCCCAGGGCAGGGCTCTCTGTGAACTCTGCCATGGGATGTGGGTGTTGGAACTCAACATTGAGGTCTGGTGTGGACACTCTGGTGAGGAACATTTGCCCACCCAAAACACACCCTGTGCTGTGCTGTGTCTGATGAGGGGAATGTGGGGCCTGTGCTGGGCAGGGGGGCTGTGCTGCCTCAGGGACAAATGACAGGGATGAGCCACAACACAATGACCAGGAGGTGGAAGTGAGGACAAGCTACAGAGAAGGAATTCAGAACTGTGACCTGAGGGCGTGTTCATGTGTTTAGGAAAGCCAAAGCTCGGCTGGAGCTGATGGAGGCTGCAGGCAACATCCAGAGCAAAGTTAATTCAGTCTCTGTGTTTGCAGTAAATGGTTGCAAAAGGAACATGTCAACCTGCTGCTAACTGAGGGCAGGAGGGGCAAATCTAGGATCATGGAATGGCCTGGGTTGGAATCCTAAAGATCATCCAGTTCCAGTCTCCTGCCATGGGCAGGGACACCTTCCACTGGACAGATTGCTCCATGCAACCTGGCCCTAAACACCTCCAGAGGTGGGGAGTCTGCAGTCTCTCTGGGTAACCTGTGCCAAGGACTCACCACCCTCACTGGGAAGAATTTCTTCCCAATATCTCATCTAAACCTGCCCTCCTTCCCCTCATGGCCATTACTACTTGTCCTGTCACTTCAGGCCCTTGTCCAAGTGCCTCTGCAGCCCTCTCAAAGCCCCTTTAGGTGCTGGAATGGGCTCTAATGTCTCCCTGGAACCTTCTTGTGCCCAGGCTGAACAGCTGCAGCTCTCTCAGCCTGGCTCCAGAGCAGAGGTGCTCCAGCCCTGCAAAAGTCCATTGTGACACTGCAGGGCTTCCTGTAACCAAGGGTGCATTGTCACACTGTGGAACCACGGAGACCCTTGCGACACTGGGGTGCCCCATGGAATCAAGGGGCCATTGTGACACTTCAGGGCCTCAAAGAACCAAACAACCATTTGAACACTGCAGAACCAAGGAGACCATTGCTACACTGAGGGGCCTTATGGAACCATAGAATCCATTGTACCCCTAAGGGGCCTCATGGAACCAAGTGTCCTTTGGGATACTGCGGAACCAAGGGGTCATTGAGACACTCTGGGGCTCCACAAAACCAAGGGGCCATTGTGAAATGCAGGGCCTCATGGAACTGAGGAGAACAGTGTGACATTGCAAGCGCTCGTGGAATCAAGGTGTTCTTTCCTTGGGGTCTCTTTGATGGTCCCTGGTGGCTGGTGATGCCACAGTCACACCTGACAGCCTGGTGGACTCTTAAAAGCTGGCGCACTTGGAGCTGGTCGTTTTCCAATTCTCCTACTTACACAATGGGCATTGTGCAGTTCCATGGGCCCATGGGCTTTGAAGAACAAGCATTGTTTTCAATGCCTTCCACAGGCACTGGCCCTGTCCCACAAGGCCTGGGCTGAGTCCTGCCCCTGCACGCTCACACAGGCTGAGATGGACACTGATGGTTTCTGTGCCAGGCTCTCTCAGCCCAGCCCAGCTCCCTCCAAGCTCTGCCAGCTGCCCTGAGCTCTCGGGAGCACCAAGGGCCTCTTCCCAGCACAGCCCAGCCAGCTCTGGCCCCACAGCTCTACTCAGGGCAGGCTGCTCTGGGCAGGGGCCCCACGGCCTCAGCCCCTCGGAAGGGCACAGCAGCAGCTGCAGCTCAGAGAGGGCTCAGCCCCAGCCATGGGGGAAGGTGCCTGGCCAAGGGAAAAGGAGGCTCTCTGTGTGCCCTGCTCTCCTCTCCAGGACATCCTGAGAGCTCTGCAGCCCCTGCTGCCATCCCATCTGCCCAGGCCAGCACAACAGCCGCGGCCTTGTGGCCCTCAGGAGCTGTTCCTGCTCCAGGCCCAGGGCCCATCCCAAAGCTGGGGCAGCCAGAAAGCTGTGCCCATTTCTGGTCATTCCTGACATGATGAGGATAGGTCATCAGCAACCTGGTGGTTGTAATGAATTTTACTTTTCCAGAGGCCTCTTCTTGATATCTTCAGTCGAGAAATTTGTGGACAAAGGCTCATTAACATTTGCTCAAAACACATAAATAAGACAAGCCCCTGGGAATAACAGAAGTCTTCAATTCTTTTGTGGTTAATTAGCAGTTTCTGCAGTTTTCAGAAGTGTATTCAAAGTGAATATACTAGATTAAAAAAAAATGAAGAAATAATTGTTTTGTCCTGTTTAGGTTTCTTGTTTACAGATTGATATCAGCAATCTCCAGTTGATATTGATCCCCAGCACCTCCTAGTGCAGTCTGAATAGATCTGAAAATCCAGACCCTTCATGGCTGACAATCAATCACACTTTGTCCCTACCCCCATTCCACCATTTCCCTCATCCAACTCCTGGGACTCAGAGCAGCTGAGGAAAGTTTCTCTTCATTGCCCACAAACAAAAGTTGAACATGGTGCTATTTCACACAGTTCTTCCCTTCCCACTCTGTGCAATGTCCCAGCTGCATCCTCCCTCCCCCATCCACAAGGATGCTCCAGGCCCAGGGCCCATCCCAAAGCTGGGGCAGCCAGAACGCTGTGCTCATTTCTATTCGTTCCTTTTCTGATGAGGATAGTACATTAATTTTAAACAAGTGGTAGCAGATTCATTTATTTCACATAAATACAATGGCAGGTTCATTTATTTCACATAAGTGCAATAAGTGCACTGCTTACATAGTGTCTCTTGGTCACTCAGGAAGGAGGGATAATTAAATTGAAGGGGGTGGATAATAGCATTTCTTTTCATATAACGGAATCAGAATTAGAATCAGATAAATAATTTAAAATTTACATAAGGGCAGACTTGGCCTCTCATGATGTTCCTTGGGAGCTGCTGACAGTGGAAAGCAGGCCTTCTTTAGCTTCTTCTGGGGGGTTACCTGCTGTTGGGGATTAGATTTGTTCCTTTTTGTCTTAAAGAATTTTTCCCCATAACTTACTAGGAAACAAAGTGCT
>JANEHK010000778.1:0-18253 GCA_025960845.1 Tachycineta bicolor | reverse complement strand
AGGAAAGGAAAGGAAAGGAAAGGAAAGGAAAGGAAAGGAAAGGAAAGGAAAGGAAAGGAAAGGAAAGGAAAGGAAAGGAAAGGAAAGGAAAGGAAAGGAAAGGAAAGGAAAGGAAAGGAAAGGAAAGGAACTATATGTGATATGATCAAGCCATGTAAGTACTGCTAAAGTTCAACACTCAGTTAATGGATGTGTAGTAAACCTGTACTGATAAATGGCAGAGAATAACTGTGCATTACCAATATTGGAGAAAAGTGTAATTTTTTTTACCATAGTGAAATTTGAGGATTTATGCAGTTGTTATCCCAGATTTTCTTCTGATGGCACTTTTAATTAAGGTCCCAGAGAAACAAATATTAATAGGTGAAACTGATAATTAAAAATTAAAATATAGTGTCTTAGGAAGAAAAACAGTAAAATACATAAACTGATAAGTGAAAGAAAGTACAATGCCTAGAAAAGAACATTGTGTGCAATTTGGAAATAGGACCTCTGTTTTCCTTGGTACTTGCAGCTTATGTAACTCTTGTTTGTCTAATTTTTGTGTAATTCTTCTTCACCATCTGTACCTTATATTACCTTGTAAGTGTAATCAAATGAATATTGGAGAACAGAAGATCTAGGGGTTTGGTGCACTTGGTAAGATTTATTTTACATATCAAATCCGAATTTAAGCAATGCCATGTACTGGTTATATTGAACTGCATATCCTGCATTGGAAAAACCAAACCAAACCAAACCAAACCAAACCAAACCAAACCAAACCAAACCAAACCAAACCAAACTAAACCAAACCAAACCAAAACAAAACAAAAACCAACCAACCAACCAACCAACCAAACAAACAAACAAACCTGAAAACAAAAACTGTTATGCCAAGGAATTTTGGATTTACTGTTCTTCATGTTAATTTTTTTTAAGAAAATCTGATCCTAAATATCAACTTTTGAATATAACACAGGTCCTAAAGCCACATTAAACCTTAACGAATGCTGTTTATCAAAATAAGAACATTTACAAGAACAAAAAAAATCACTGAACATGCCACATTTGACTATTTGATACCAAAAATAAAGCAAAATATATCAAAATTTTTCTCTTCAAAAATTAGGAACAAAAGAATGGAATCAACATTCAGTAGATGTGATGAAAAAAATCTGCAGAAAAGCATATTTATGAAGTATGCAGAAAGAAAAGATCACTACACATACTTATAATGAAATCCATAGAGTTTCCACAGGGACTTCTTTGAATTAAGGCATAATTTTTAGACAAAGCAAGACTAATTTGAAATTTGCCAGCAGTGAATAATTTACTTTGTCCTTTTCTAAAGCAGTGATAGCAACAGTTTTTCTTATCTTGTAAAAAATCTAAGCTAATATCTTCAAACTAAATTCATGTTGTGTGAACTTACTGGGGTTATATCTTTAAAACTTACCCTGGCTTTCTTTCTTAGTGCAACTTGCTGAGTATGTTGCTCTATAAAACTGGTTATAGAGCTGGAAACAGTCTGTAGCATGGAAGTTAGTCCTGAAGTCCTCACTCAGCAAAATACAGGTTTTGTGCAAGTGGCATTGTCCATGAGTCAAGAGTCTTTGGAGCAAAGATGGTGCAGCAGCTCCAGCTCTGACTCTGTCTGCGTACCCTGGTTACAGCAACTCTTCTGATTCACAGACTACTCATAGCAAGTGTAGCCCCAGCCAAGTCTGCAAAGCTGAGTTCTGTTCTTGGTTACACTGATACAACTCTGAAGAGATGCTGGCCTTTTTTATTCATTCATGGCTCATAATGGTGTTTTTATTTTTAGATGTGAAATTAATCCTTATTCAAGCAACTTCCCACTCACCTTATATTACTGTCCCCACTGAAATTATGGAAAGATTTGACTAAGAGAAGTCTTCAGAACTTTTGTAGATATTCAGTTAGAGTATAATTTTCTACCAAATTGAAACTTATTTGATGCTGAAGTAGGAACAACTGTGATGAATTTATTGGAACTGCATCTTGTTTTAAACTACCTCATAGTTTTATTTAAAGCTCTGCATGCTTCAGAGAGGAATTTGGAATAATAAATGTTTCAGCCAGGGTGTGTAAAAAGTATTAGAAGGCTTTTCCTTTCACCCTAGCATGAGTTTGGGAGAATCAGCTTTTATTCTTATATATACTTGATGTAAGAATGCTAAAAAATATGCTGAGAGTAGATCGGAAGATTTTTTTTTTTTTTTTTTTTTTTTTTTTTTTCTTTCCATATCTGGAAATAAGAAGTGATAGCAATGTTTCTGTACTCTCGGTAAATAAATATTCAACCTTAAGTGTGTTCTGAAACTTAGATGTGTGCCAATTCATTATTTAGGCATAATAAAAAATAAATATTCATCTTTATTAAAAAGTTATGGGGTTTGACATAATATCCTAGGGTGAACCCAAGGATAGATAACACTAGCAAACTGGCTGTTAACTTCATTAATAACTGATTTCCTCAAGATAATTGCTATTAGAAACTAACTTCAGTGGTTTAGAACAGAAATTACATAATTTCAGTTGCTCTGCCCACCTGTTGCATGATTTGAGGCATATTTGGGGAGCAGATGTTTTCAGACTTTCAGTCTTTAACCTAACTACCTTGGACTATGTATTTTCAGTAAAAATCCTAAACTAGTAAATTGGCATATAATTCAGCCAAAAATCTAAACATTAAAATTAGGCAGAGAGGGCATGAATATCTGAAATTATATATACTCCAGCTTCAATATGGATAGAACTGATGGCAATTAAAATTCATCTCCAACCTACCCAGGAGTATTTTCCCTGCATCTGTTAAGGACTTTTCTCTCCATGCTTTCTTTCACCACTATTACAAAAGAGAAATGCAGTCAAATGGAAACTAGGGTAAACTGCATGCAAACAATTCATACAGCTTCAGTATAGCTCTATTTTACTGAAGCTGTGCAAAGGATTGTACTACCAGCACAATGCTTAAGAAACAGATGTAGATTTTGAATAAAGAGCTCTGCGTTCCACTGGCAGCTGAGGAGATCAAACTGAAAATATGCCAGCAGTATAGACCGATGCATTATCACCCCCTCCCTCTTGCTGCATAACTGTGCTTCATAATGTGCCATAACATTGGCAAGCACAGCTCAGAGCTTTTTAAGAACACAAGGAAGCTCATGAATAATGGTTGAATCAGGAAAGTGATAATTAAATGAGACAACTGAATGCTGGTGGAGTCCCCAGTGGAAAATACTCTTAAGTGAAGATCATCTTCATTTTCCTGAGTTTAGCAGTACAACACTAAAGATATTTTTCAAGCCAACATTTTAATGAAAATAGTAAAGTTCCCAAAAAGATATGAGGTATTTTCTTGTATGTGAGCTCCGTTTTAAAATAAAACATAAAACATATATTATGTCTTTCAAAGAGAAAAAAAAATAAAATTAAAAATTATGTATATATATAAATTAAAGGCCTTCATTCTTCATTTTGCTGGTTTACCAAACTAGTTGACACTATTAAATTTATATTATTAAATGTTGCAACCAGTAATGGGTAAATTGTAAGCATGTTCCACCTCCAGTTTCACCTACTTCATGGCCTTAGAGCAAACATGGCTAGCTACCATTTGTCAGTGGCCCATCTCAAATTTTTGTACAATAAGCATCTCCCTGTCCTGTTGCTAGAACCTGCTCCTCCTAAAGCTGTGCTGCAAGGAGAGGCTGCCATGCACCTTGCTCATTAATCAACAGGCAGTGGGTGTGAGAGCCAGGAGGTGCAAGCCAAACATGCATATCCTTTTTCTGCTTTGTACTCTCCAGCTATATGCTCTCCCACAGTTCACCCCTCAAAACAGAAATGAGTAATGAGTCTTGTTATGGAACAAAAAATTGCTTTTTGTAAAAACACTAGAAGTCAAAATGATTGAATGGCCTGACAGTCATGTGGACATGATGACAAAATTTGACTGTAACACAACACTTTTTGTGACTTATGGTGTGCTTAATATACATTCGTTCATCCATTTTTATTTGAAATAAAGTCTTGTTCCTTTATCACCTGACTTGTCATTCTAAAAAAAAAAAAAAAAAAAAAAAAAAAAAAAAAAAAAAAAAAAAAAAGCCAAAACTGACTGACAGTGGATCTCAAGGTTGCATTTCGAATTCAGAGCTTTTTTTAAAAATTGGCAATTTTTATATATCTTCTTGAAAGGATAATTTTAGCATCTGCACTGTCTGAATTAAAAGATCTAGAAAAATTATTTGGGGTATGTTTTTGTTAAAACACTGTACAGACTATTAGAATTTATCATATTTATGTGATTTTTTTCAGTAAAATTTCAGTTTCTGTCTTTGTTATGGTGGTAAATGCAATGGAAATTTGAAGAATCTTTATACTAGCAAGGACTAAAGGTCAAAAGCTTTATCACACCTAAATGAAAGTGGCAGAAACAGATTTCTCTCACTTTTAGAGGGAAGATATAAAAGCAATGAATATTATTTATTCACAGACCATTGTACTTCACAGAACCTTAATCCATTGTAATCAAGATTTTGGGTTGGGTATATATAAAATATAAACTTCTCTTAACCCACACCAGAAGAATTAATAATATGAATTTTATTTTTTTCTCTTGTAAGGAAACTGAGAGTTGCTCTCTCTCTCACTTTGCCAGGTGCCTCAGAAAACTTGGCCAATGTGTATTTTAATATATAATAGGTGCTCACATATTTTTAGACTCTCTTAGTTGTTCCAGATCTACTTTATGGTGCATGAACACAGTATTTTTCTACCAGAGGAAATTAATGTGCCGAAGACCTGGTTGCAGAGGTGGGGGTGGAGGTTTTTGGCTCTGCGTGGGGTGACCATGGTGTCGCTAGAGGACACGACAAGAGTTACACTCATACGGTTAAGTCATCAGGGCAAAAAGAGGAAAGTTTATTTTCTTGACCTCACTTATATAGATTCTGGACCATGACGAGGGATTGGGGAATAAAGCTGTCACCTCTCCACCCCACTGGTCAGATAGATGGTAGAAGTCCATCAATTGTCCCTCATCAGAGAAGAATGCAAAAACAATCATTTTGTTTATGTTACAATCCATGAGAAGGCTCCACTACAAAAATGCAAACAATCAGAAGAAATAAAAGAATATGGCAACACCATGGAGTTCATTGCATACCACCAACATCTTCATTGCTTTCAGCAGGACAACCTGGGCACCAGAGTCCAGGAGTTCTTCTTACTAGGCTTGCTGGAGCAGAATGGACTATTGCCTTGAAACCCTGGTGCACTGGGTTCCTTCTTGCTGTCCACCATCTCCCCGCTGTGCTGTCTTTCCTCTGGAGCAGGCCTACGGAGTGATGATGTTGAAAGGGACAGCTCTGAGCCAGCTGCGGGGATCAGCACCCTGCAGAGGTGTTTCCTGCACACCCTCACATGCAGACAGACAGACACATGGACACACAGACACACACACTTCGTGCTGCAGAGATTTGGAGGTGGCAACGCAAGCAGCTTCAGAGGGCTGAGCTCAACCAGTAGCTGCATGATCCCTGTTTAGATGAACTAACTTCCAGGGTTTGTTTGTCCCTGTTTTCCATGCAGGAGATCTCACCGCATTGCCTTTGTTTCCCACATACCTGGGTGTCATGAGCACCATCTTCAGGAAGTGTTTTTTTTGTTTTTATTTTTTTTTTCCCCCCATTGTGAATACACTTTTGTGGATAAATCACGTCTTTTTTGTGTTCTTGTTATTAATACTACTGCTGCTATTGTGGTTTTAGTAAATTTTTATTTCAACTAATAATTTTTAATCTATTGTGCCTTCCTTACCAAAATGGACTGGGGAAGAGAGTGGTTTATTTGGAATTTAATTGCCCTGCTGGGATTAAAATCAGCCCAGACAGTAGAATCTCATGGGCTACGAAACCTTCTGGAAGTTGGAAATCTCTGAATCCCCTCCATTCTCAGGAAAACAGAATGATGGGGAGTAATTATTTAAATGGTTATTTCCCTGCCATATTTGTTCTCTGATCCACTGTGCCGGCACACCACCAAGCTGGTGGAATAACAACTGAAGGCTTTTGCTTAGGATGGCATAACTACTGGTAATTCTATACCAGCTTGATTTCCCTTCCACATACTAGAAATTAAATAGTAGCATTAAAAACTTCCTAGTTTTTTGTTTCATTTTAAGGATTTTTCCATTATATTGGGGAGGGTGGGAAGTGAAAATCTAGAGGAAACAATAAATCTAAACTGATCACTTCCATTTAGCTGTTGAACCAAAGAAGAAAGAAAAAATATGGTCTAGTCTAAGAGGACACCCTAAATCACGTTTCATATTTTTTGAGATAGTGCCTATGACACTGGCATTATGAAAAATAGATAGAAATTAAGTTATGCAGAGTGAAGTTGCCAAATACACATAAGAGATGGGTCAGGTTATTTATATGCGACTTCAGAAGAAGTGTAGAAAGTGTGCAGGAAGTGTAGACAGTTCCTTGTAGCTTCCCATATTCTAATCTGTATTAAAAATGTTGGGAAAATATTTTGAAGTGCAATATAAAAGAAAAAATTAAAATTTTGATCTTGTTATTAAAGTTAGAGGTGTCAATAAAAACACACACAAAAAAATCCTTGCCTTCTAAGAAAATAAGGTACCTTTGTTGGCATGGGATAGCAGAATTGATTTCAGCCTTGGTTTTTGCAGTCTTTAAGGGGAATTATTTTTGGTGAGTAAGCTATTGTCATCTTCTCAAAAAGATTAGATTATTGCCTGCATTTAGTCCCTAAATAATTGTTGCTTTCGGCTAGGATGTCAATGAGAAGGAGAAAAAATTACGTGAAAAAAAACAAATACCAAAAATGGGTAAGCACCTTAAATAATATTTAAAAGTTCATCGTTCATTGTGAATGCATCTTTAAAGTGGTATGGCACTGGTTTATTTAGATCACATGTGAAAAAATTTACAGTATCATTCTTACAATATCATTCTTACAATATCAAAACAGATGAAGAAATCTGGAAGGTGTCATGTGGTGGTGCGAGGATTGTTTTATTAGGTTTTTATAAGAAGGTTATGTTATAGTTCATTTCACCGTATCCCCAATTCTGTAACCCTTTTGTGTTTTCTGTATAATAAAGTGTTTTGTGTCAATCATCCCACCCCCCACCTATCCTTGTGCATCCCCTCTGCCCACCCTTGCTCTGGGGCAGTCTGTCTGTCACTCCAGGAGCCCTCCCAGATTGTAAAATCTCAGGGAGAGGGCTTGAGGTGATAGGTAGCCTGGGGGAATTCTTTTCCTCTGGAGGTGGTTGGTCAGAGGCTTGGGGGTGGGCACACCTTGTTACCCCCTGAATCCCCTGATTTTTTGTCTCATTGTAACCCCCCTTGAACCCCTCCCCTGCTTATAAGGTGGAGGAGGGAGATTCAAACTCTCTCTACTCTGCTCTCCACTCTCGCTCGCTGGTCTCTTTGGCCTGAGGTTTGGACCAGCTGTGGGACTCCCACAGCTGGGCCTGAATAAACATCTTTTAACCTGCAAAGCTGAGAGCCATCCTTTTCTTACTGCCGTTGCTGTCACGACACTATTTGGTCCAGCTGCTGCTGGTAAAGATCACCTGCGTGCCCATCCGAACTGGGAATACCTTGTAGCTGTGCTGACCAGAGCTAGCTGGAGGTCAGCGCCCACCTGGAGTGGGGATGGAATGAGCCACAGAGAGTGGCGCTCCAATGTGAGGCACCCCACACTGGCAAAAGCAGCTTGGACCACGTGGGGCTCGGCCCCACGGTGACAGAGTGTCCGGCACCCACGCAGAGCCCCCCGGCGATGGGCTAGACCCTGTGAACGGACTGGGGCTGATATAGCCCAAAGACAAGTTCCTGGGCATCACGCAGCCCTAGAAATCGGCTTTTAAACAAGACGAGTTCCAGGGAAAAGGAGGGCAGCTTCGGCCCCGGACGGAGTCATCCTTGCGGCAGAACAACCCGACCCACGCACCCCCCATGTCACAGGAGCAGGTAAGTATACCCGCAACAGGAGATATTTACTGGTTTTAGGGTTCCCCCGAGGGAGGGGGGACCCATTGGGGAGGAAAAAGTCCTCCAAATATAGCTGTGCAGCTAAAGGGAAAACCTCTCGTGATTTCCAGCGAACGGGGTCCGCGCGGGGAGACTTTTCATTTGGTCGGAGTTGAGAGCAACTTTGTATCAAGAAACATGGGTAGAAACCTTACGGGTGCTCAGAAAAGGTTGTATTATAACTATGTTTCAGTTTTTAATGATGCCCAATTGAAAATATCGAAGGGCCAGTTAAAATGTTCTGTTCGCTGGGTTCAGCTGCTTTTTCCCCAAGTATCCCCCTAGGGAATCTGCAGGCAGAGTTTTGTGGCGCTGTAGAAAGGGAATTAATTTTAGCTAATTCGGACGGGGGACAAAAAAGCTACAAAGTATTTTATTGTAGCGACAAAGTTGAGTTCAGCAGTTCAATCTCGAAAGGGAACACAGAAAGAGCCCAGCCGAGAAACGTATTCCCTGCCTCCTCCCCGCCCTTCACCCCAGCCCCCGTGTCCCCGGGAAAGTGTTCTGAATGGAGCAGCAGGGACCACGCCCACTCTCTCAGCCTCTGGAATGCTCCAGCCCCCCCACCTGCGGTGGCCTCGTGAGGCCGGGCGGGATGTCTCAGGCAGCACTGGCCACATTGCCCGAGACCTCCCCTTTTCCCCCCCCACCTTCCCTGGTTCAAAAATCCTGCGTTTGTTTTTCTGTGTGGGGGGAAGAGGGCTCTGAAACCACGTGTCGTGTCTGGGGTCCCCAAGATGGTGGCGACCGCATGGCAAGGGAGTCCCCAGCCCCCTCTGCGCTGCCCACCCCTTCCTACCCCTGTGACATGGTGTCCGCGCAGTGTGGCACTGCCCCGTCCCCCTCCCCCGCCCCGCCTTATCCCTGTGACTTCGAGTGCCCCCTGTGCCGCAGTCCCTTGGAATGCGCACACGCGGCCTCGCCCCGTCCGCCCCCTGCGACATGTCTGCCCCGCGCCCCGCGCCGCCCCGGCACCGCACGCCACTAGCCCGGCTGTGCCGCGCGCCGCTTGCCCCCCTGCCCCCGGACCCGTGGAGCGGTGTGGGTCGGGGGGGCCCCGGGGGGGCGTCGGGCCCTGTGGCTGGGGGTGCCGGTGCGGCACCCCTTCCCCTCCACTGTGGCCGCGTCTGCCCCCGCACCGCCTCCCTCGCCCAATCTCAGTGACATCGCTTTCTCCCCCACCCCCGCTCCTGGCATGGCAGCCCCCCCGTGGTGCTGCTGCCAGAGGGGGCCCCTGCGGCGGTGTGGCCACCGCTCGATGCTTTCCCCTTGGTCCCTGCGGCTGCCCTGCCACCGCCCGCTGCTTCCTCTGCAGCGGTGGCAGCCTGCGGCACGCTGGCCACACCGGTGCGGCCTGGTTCCATGGCACTGGCGCGGCTCGAGCCTGCTTCCCCGGGAACCCCCCCACACCCCTTCCCCTCGATGACGTCACCCCCCGAGCAAAGGGGACGCGATTTCCAGGGAACCGAGTGTTCCAGGGCATGGGCTTCCTCGCTCCCTCAAACCTAGAAGTGCCCAAGCCGGGAGCCGGAGCCGATGCAGCCGCCAGTCCCTGCCCCATTCCCACTCTTGCCCCTGTTACCTATCGCAATGCCCGCAGTGGTAACAACAGGGCAGAGTACCACCCATTTCCCTGAGCCACCATCATATGGGCGAGATGGACCCTATTTTAGGGGCCTTCTCTGAGCAGATCTCTCTGCAGAGGAGGTGGTGCCTGCTGATTTAAAGTACCTGTTTTCTTGCTTGCTGAACACAACAGAATATATCCAATGGGTCACAGGTTGGAAACAGCTGCTCCAGGATGCCTTACCAGGGCTCCTTAACAATGTTAACACTAGAGTGGATGCTCAGGGAAACCCAATCACTCCAGAACATCTCGCGGGTGAGGGGCAGTGGGCAGAAGCCACTGACCGACCAAGTGGTCGTTCCTGTCCAGTGCCTCCATGTAGTGAGAGACACAGCCCTGACTGCATTCTTCAGCATGCAAACACAAGGTCCTGCAATTTCATATTCGAAAATCAGTCAGGGCCATAGCGAGACATTCACAGATTTTGTGGAAAGGCTGTCCAGAGCTATTGAAGCTCAGGTCAAAAATGAAATGGCTCAAGAACACATCTTAACAGAGATTGCGTTTTCAAATTCAAATGATTTATGTCGTGCTGTGATTTTAAGTTTACCCCTAAACCCCAAACCAACCTTACCAGACATGCTTCAGGTATGTCAGGTAAAGGTGCCTTTTATGAGCTCCTCCACAGGTCAACGCCTCAAACCTCATCAAGTTACAGCCATGGAAGCTGAAGATTCCCTAAAAACACCAAACACTGGGAAGAAGCCTTCTGCTCAAGGCTCCCAGAAGTGGTTTTTTTTGTGGGAATTTGGGGCATTGAGTTTCCAAATGCTCCCTCAAGAAAGAATTAGAGGACCTCAAAAACAAAAAAGGGGGAGGGGAAGGGGAAAATGGGATAGGGTTTAAACCCTCACAAAAAAACTGATGAAAGAGCGCAGGTCCATCCTGCATGAGGAAAAAAATGGGGTGTATCAGGCCGAAGGGGAGGGGAAAGGGAGCCAAGGGAAAAGGAAGGAGAAGCTGCCTTGCTCCATTCGGGGTGGCAGCACAAATAACACACTGGAAATGACTTATACGGACCGTGACATGGCACAACCAATTTTGACGACCAATTCTAAATATACCCCCTACAGGCTGCAGCTCACAGAGGGTTTTCACCTGAAAGATGACGACTGGAATCGTGTATCAGTTGAAAATGGTGTACCTGGCCAAGGATCAAAGGTAAGCTCATCATCATGGGGGACTGCAAACACACTCCAAAAGAGATAGAAATTCTTCCGGGAACACCTGATAACAATCCTGGAAAATTCGTTCTCTGGCTACGCTGCACCCACCCACCAACATTCCTACCTAAAGGGCAGATAGTTGCCCAGATCATACCCACCTGGGAACGCCTAAAAGAAAACAACATACCAACAGGATCACAGAAGTGAAGCCCCAGGTGGGATGTGAGTTACAGGTGGGTGATGAGGCCATTAACATCACAGGCCTCCTAGACACGGGCGCACACGTGACTGTGATCCCAGCTAAGCACTGGCCATTGCGTTGTGCCTTGGAAAACGTGGCAGGGCACCTGCAAGGAATAGGGGAAATGCAATTGGCCAAACAATCAAAGAATGTGGTGCAAATAAAGGGGCCAAAAGGGCAATTGGCCAGTTTACGCCCTTTTGTTTTAGATTATAGGGAACCCTTGTTGGGGAGAGACCTGATGGCCCAGTGGGGGGTCACAATTGACATCCCAGACCCCCCACAGGATTTTTGGGCGGCGGCTGCTGAGGAGCACCCTACCTGCAAGCTGAATTGGAAAACAGATTCACCAGTGTGGGTAGAACAGTGGCTGCTTTCAAAAGAGAAGTTGAAGGCGCTTGAAGAGCTCATGGAGGAGCAATTAGCTAAAGGTCACATTGTAGAGACCACCGGCCCTTGGAACTCGCCGGTTTTCATTATCTGGAAGCTGGGGAAGGACAAGTGGAGGCTCCTCCAGGATCTCAGACAAATTAACAACGTGATAGAAGACATGGGCTCTCTTCAACATGGCATGCCTACCCCAACTATGTTCCCTCAAAATTGGAAATTGGCTGTTATAGACACAAAGGATTGTTTCTTCCATATTCCCCTACATCCAGACGACGCACCAGGTTTTGCATTCTTGGTTCCCACCATCAACCAACAGGGCCCAAGGAAACGCTACCATTGGAGAGTTCTTCCCCAAGGGATGAAGGTGTCATCTATCATCTGCCAGTAGTATGTGGCTTCCTTGCTGTCCCCGGTCCGCGTAGCCGCGGAGAAAGCAATCATCCATCATTATATGGATGATGTGCTTGTGTGTGCCCCCACCGATGATGTCTTGTCCCATGTGCTTGACCTGACAATCAATACATTGGTTGTGGCAGGGTTCAAGCTGAAGGAAGACAAGGTTCAAAGGATGCCACCTTGGAGGTACCTTGGGCTGGAGAATGGCAAGCGGACATTGGAAATCAGGGCCAAAATTCAGACCCTCGCAGATGTCCATCAACTGTGTGGGGAATTGAACTGAGTGAGACCCTGGCTAGGCCTCACAACCGAGGACCTAGCCCCTCTTTTCAATTTATTGAAAGGGGGAGAGGAGCTGAGTTCTCCCAGGGAACTCACCCCGGAAACAAAGGAGGCGCTGGAAAAGGTGCAGCATCTCATGTCCACTTGGCAGGCTCACCGGTGTGATCCAGACCTGCCTTTCAAATTTATGGTAATGGGGAAATTGCCACACCTCCATGGGGTCATTTTCCAATGGAGAAAAAAACATCAAAAAGGACCAGGGCAGAGAAGACCCGCTTCTAATTATAGAATGGGTCTTTCTCATCCATCAAAAGTCCAAGAGAATGACACATCCACAGGAACTGGTGGCTGAACTGATCCGAAAAGCCAGAGTCCGGATCAGGGAATTGGCAGGGTGTGATTTTGAATGCATTCACATTCCAATTGGATTAAGATCGGGCCAAATTACAAAGGCAATGTTAGAACACCTGCTTCAGGAAAATGAAGCACTGCAGTTTGCTCTGGATTCCTTCACTGGACAAATCTCAATTCATCGGCCAACCCACAAAATTTTTAATCAGGATGCCAAATTCACACTGAATTTGAAAGATGTTTGGAGCAGGAAGCCTTTAGAGGCCCTGACAGTTTTCACAGATGCGTCTGGAAAGTCCCACAAGTCAGTTATGACTTGGAAGGACCCTCCGACTCAGCAGTGGGAGGCAGATGTTGCCGAGGTAGAGGTATCACCTCAGGTTGCTGAGTTGGCCGCTGTCATCAGGGCTTTTGAAAGGTTCCCCGAACCCTTCAATTTAGTAACGGACTCCGCTTATGTGGCAGGGGTGATATCCAGGGCAGATCAGGCAATACTGCAGGAAGTGTCTAACACAGCACTGTTTGAGCTGCTTTCTAAGCTTGTCAAGCTTGTCTCCCACAGAGAGCAGCCATTTTTTGTGATGCATACGAGATCACACACCGATTTGACAGGTTTCATAGCTGAGGGGAACAGAAGGGCTGATGCTCTTGCTGCTCCTGCAGCGATGGCCCCATTGCTGAGCATTTTTGAGCAGGTAAAGCTCAGCCATCAGCTTCACCATCAGAATGCGCCTGGACTTGTTCGCCGGTTTCACATCACCTGGGAACAGGCTAAGGCAATTGTGGCTACGTGTCCCTCATGTAACCAACATGCACTCCCCACCTTAAGTGTGGGAGTGAACCCCAGAGGTCTGAACAGCTGTGAGCTGTGGCAGACGGATGTGACACATATCCTACAATTCAGCCGAACTAAATATGTGCTCGTTTCAGTGGACACCTTCTCTGGAGGAGTTTCGCTTCCGCCCACACAGGGGAGAAAACCTCAGATGCAATTAAACAGCTCATCCAGGCTTTCTCCTTCATGTGCATCCCAAAAGAATTAAAAACTGATAATGGCCCAGTGTACCGTTCCACGGAATTCTGCAGCTTCCTACAACAATGGGGAGTGGGGCATAAAACCGGCATCCCTCATTCCCCAACAGGCCAAGCCGTAGTGGAGAGGACCCACAGGGAGATCAAAAGGGTCTTCAACCAACAACAACCAGTGTTGAAAACAGAAACACCACAGAACCAATTGGCCAGGGCTCTATTCACTTTGAATTTTTTAACAACACCTTCGAGTTTTTTAAACCCTCTGCTTGTTCGTCATTTCAGGGCAAACCCTCAACTGAACATCAAAGAAAGGCTGCCAGTCATGGTCCGGGACCCGGAAACTGGAAAGACAGAGGGACCTCATGATTTAGTCACGTGGGGTTGTGGGTACGCTTGCGTGTCCACCCCCACGGGGCCGAGATGGTTACCATCAAAATGGGTGAGGCCCTATGTCCCGAAGGTCTCAGGGGAGAAAAAGAAACTGCCACAGGTTGCTCAGGCAGCTTTTAGGAGGAAAAGGAGGGAAGATCTTTCCCAGGACGGTTTCACTTTCCTGAAGGACCCCTGCTCAAATGCTAATTGTTTGTTTTAGTTCTTTTAGTCCGGGCAGAACCTGTCCAGTGCCAGTCCCCTGTGCTGAGGAAGTTCCACCTGCTCCTCAGCATCCTCCTGCTTGCCAGTCTCGCTGCACCTGTCTCTGGATGGTTGGTGCCCCAGCCCAAAGCCACCAGGGCAATGGGGCAGGCCACAAAGCCAGCCAGAGCATCCGGGACATAGTGAATGACATCAAAAGAGAGACTGGTGACTGGCTGAATGGATTGTTTGGGGACTGGGGAATTTCAGGCTGGGTGGGTTCAATTTTGAAATCAGTTTTGTTGTTTTTGTTTGTCATTGTGTTAATTTTAATTGGGTTTGGCATCATCAAAAAAATGTTAAGTAGATTAATTTCTAGGACCACACATGCCCCCTCTGTGAACCAAGTTGCTGTATCATCTGTGCCTGGATGGGAGGAAGACGTGGAACTGGAGGAAGATCCAAAAGACAGGAGACACCCAGAAGAGGAACTTCAGATGAAGTGGCCCACTCAGCCAGAGTGGCTCACCGAGAGTTACCCGGACTTCGAATATCATCCTCCTCCGTTCCAGCCCTCTTCCTGTTATTAAAACAAAAAAGGGGAAGATGTGGTGGTGCAGAACTGTTTTATTATGTTTTTATAAGAAGTTTATGTTATGGTTCATTTCACCGTATCCCCAATTCTGTAACCCTTTTGTGTTTTCTGTATAATAAAGTGTTTTGTGTCAATCATCCCACCCCCCACCTATCCTTGTCCATCCCCTCTGCCCCCCTCCCACTCTGGGGCAGCCTGTCTGTCACTCGAGGAGCCCTCCTGGATTGCGAAATCTCAGGGAGAGGGCTTCAGGTGATAGGTAGCCTGGGGGGAAATCTTTTCCTCTGGAGGTGGTTGGCCAGAGGCTTGGGGGTGGGCACACCTTGTTACCCCCTGAAACCCCTGATTTGTTGCCTTGTTGTAAACCCCCCTGAACCCCTCCCCCACTTACAAGGTGGAGAAGGGAGATGCAGACTTCCCACAGCTGGGCCTGAATAAACATCTTTTAACCTGCAAAGCTGAGAGCCATCCTTTTCTTCTACTGTCTTTGCTGTCACGACACTACTTGGTCCAGCTGCTGCTGAGAAGCCGAGCCATCAGGTAAAAATAAACTGCGTGCCTATTCGAACTGGGAACATCGTGTAGCTGTGGAGACCCGAGCTAGCCAGAGGTCAGCGCCCGCCCAGTGTGGGGACGGAACGAGCCACAGAGTCATAATCTCATAATCTAGTGAATTAAGAAGGATCTGACCACAATGCTTTGAATCTTTACCTTTTGTTTGCCACTGCCTTTCAGGTTAGCTTGAAGGATCTCTCTTAAATGTCTTCAGTATTCACAGCTGTAGGAAGGACATGACAATTTTTAAGTAATTCACAAGTTTATCAGTAGAAAAGTTAAATTTCACTTGGGAGAGAAATTTGTAGCTGAAAATCATCAGATAACTTTTTCTCTTGTTATGGCCTACACTGAGACAATGAGTAACAAGGTACTTTAATTCTGACAAAAAAGAGTGAATACAGCCCCAAATTTATTATATTGTCTTTTATTAGCTAAATATTTTGGGGTTTTATATTCTTCAGTAATCCTAGAATAAATTTTATAAAGGGGCAAATATTTTCTTTCTTTCAGGTACAGAAACACTTCAGTGTTTGGAAAACCCATAATTTTATGGATTGAGTTTTTTACTCCTCAGGGAGCTGGTGAAGCTGTGAATCTTTCCAAAGCCAAAGTTATCACCTGGCTAAGTATATATTTTCAAGAGTTTAAGAAATAAAATCTCCAAAACATGCCTCCCTTAGGATGTGGCTTAATCATTCTTTGCTACACTTCACATCTGCTACATCCAGGAGAGGTATTCCATTGATCCCCTTTTTTAAATAGGGAGACCTATGCTAATCCACACTGATTTTAGGATCTTGAGTGATATTACAAACTGTATGGAAGTCTTCCTTGTCAAAGAAAGCTGACTTTCTTATTTAAAACTTCAATTCCTGATTGAGACAAAAATCTTTAAATTAAATTAATTTTAAAATTATAGCACTTACTGGTACAAATAAATAATTCTGGGGACCCTGTTTCATGCATTTCACTCTCTAAAAATCAATACAATAATGACCCTTTCACCTTCCATGGAAGGTGATTTAGATAATTTAGATGTGGTGCATGATGAGCTTCTGGGCACATCCTGCTCCCTCACTGAGGCAGAATGGCACCGTGGGATTGCCAGCATGCCTGTCTGAGGAGCACTGCTGAAGAGAAGGAAGCTGTGCTAAAGGCACAATCCTGTTCACACAATCCAACACTGCAAAATTAATGAAAACACTAAACTCAGGATTTCCACTAATCAAAATATCTTTTGACTCTCTTTTTTGAGAGGTAAATGTAAAAGCAATAGTTAATAAAACAAAACAGAAGAGAATGGGGCAGATGTCAAACAACTAATAAACCTACAAAGACTAAATGAGGACTCCTAACTAGAAAAGACCCATAGTCCAGATATATAAAGCAGGAGCTTGAATTAGGTAGTACATTTCCTCCTCAAAGCAGATGCATGAGTCTTTTGGTGCTTAAAAATACTGACCCAAGCGGCACATCCATGATTAGCTAAGGAGACCTGTGAGCCAAAGAAAACCTTCTATCTCATTGTTCTTGAATTCCAGTGCAATGATTTTATTTCTTGATCACATTGAAAATCTGTTTGGACAAGATTCCTAGGCATTTAGAAACAACTCAGTTTTTCAATTTGTGTGACAGTTTTTATTTATTTGTGTTATATAAGCCTGGAGTATACAACTGAAATATAGAAGGACTTATATAACTTGTTCATAAGTATCTCAGCTGCAAGAAGAGTAAGAAAGAGCTCTACATACGGGCTTATGTATGATTCTCCTGATACCGTACAGAATCAAGTATGCTTAGATGATGAAAAGCTGATATAATTAGGCAGTCTAATAATGCTCCTATTATGAATTTTAGAAGTCCTTTCTTTTTGTTATATTCCATGGACTGTTTTCAACACCACAGTATCTAACTGCAACGTGTGTGACTTTTCTCCAACTTAAAAAAAACAGTTAGGGTCTTTACCTAGTGACTCAGCACAAAATGTTTGTGCTCAAGTGGTGGCTTTTTCACAGCTGTTAGTCTGTTTTATGAAACATGGATCCATTGAAACTGTTCTACAGCTTTGAATAAGGCATCTAAGTTAGTACTTCAGTAATTATATTGTGTAATATTAAAGAGTTGATTTCATAATGCCTTAATTAAGGAATCATGTTATCAGAATATACTTTCAGGGACTAAACCTTTCAATTGTTGAGCCAAATTTGATAAAAAAGCTGTCAATTGTTTGTGAAATTAAAGCAGAAAATGTTTTTAAGAAGTGCTTTGCTTTTCTCCTTCTCTCTGAAGACACCTGATGCATAACAGAGAACACAGTTTTAGTAAGCCTGAAGGTTCTTTTCTCTTTTTGGTGCATGTCCCTTTCTCTCATTAATTTTACATACCAAACAAAAAGTTGCAAGCACTTCTCCAAGACCTAGAGATTGTATTTTACCAACTTGTTTCTTGCAGTGAGTTGATCTGCCTTGTAAGGTGTGACTTCCATAAATCTAATTTATTTGTGAAAAGTCTTTTCCCCTTTATGACCTACTTGCCCTGTAGACCGCTTCCTCAGGACTCATACTCTATTTGACCATTCATCTACCAACTTTATTCATCATCACTTTCAAGTACTGTCTATCAAGTGAGATTGATACTAGGAGTAGATTTTAAAATTATTATGGTTGGGAAGACACACACATTCCAAGTACCAGCTAAACTCAAAAAGTTCACTTATTCTAAAATGTGTACAATTAAATGAAAACTATGTACATTGAAAAATGGTAGTCTTTGAAGTTTCTCATTTTTTTACAGTAGCAAATAAAGTAATTTGGTCTGAATTAACACAGTCAAACAATTACCTTTTTAAACCCTTTGTCTGGTACACTGAAGTTACATAAATACATGCTATGACTTTGGTAACACCAGAGTCAAACAGCATCAAAATCATATTTTGAAGACTGAAATCTACCTCCTAAAAGG
>JANEHK010000777.1:4884-18260 GCA_025960845.1 Tachycineta bicolor | reverse complement strand
GTAAAAGTGCATCTACACAGATGAAAGAGTAAATTGATGGAAGTTTGGTTTTAATTAATTTATTGGTTGTTATCCTGTAAATATCTGTGAAGAGGCCTATATTTTGTTATGGAAAGGAGGATTTTTTTTCCTGCCATTTGAAAATGGGATAAATTAGAGAAAATTTTATAAAATCATTTGAAGCTCATAAATCATAAAAGGCTTTCAGTCTGGTGTTAGGTGGAATCTTCTGGGTTTTAAAGAAGGTAAAGAGCATATCTTGGTTTTGGCCAGCAAGGAGAGGGTCAGGGGTCTCTGCCCAGTGAGTGGGTTGAATGGTAACTGCCTTTGTTTCCTCCTACATCCTTGTTTCGTGGGAGCTATGAGAAAAATATCCTGCAAATCCTTCTTCTTGAACATGAAACACCCTTCTGAGCCACTTCTGGTGCTCCTGCGAGTGTTAGACATTGTGTTTTGGCATCCTTTTGATCAAAAATGGGAGTCAGGACTTGCATTCCTTCCTTGTGTTCAACCTAAGCTTAACTCAGAAAGGTTGTGTAGGAGTCTGGGTTAGAATTTCTGTACTGGGTTTGTGTGGTGTGGTTTTGGTAGTGGGGGTGCAGGAGCTCAGGACTTCCGGACATCTAACCAGTATGATTAAGCAGAAGCCATTTTTTGTTTGCATTAAACTCTGTTTATACATTCTAAAACTACTGTTCATGTGATCACACATGACTTGGTTGGTGCTTCTGTCTTGTCCACGTGTTCAGTGTGCACCTTTCAAGAAATAGGGTTGGTTACAGTCCAGTCCTTCATGGCCCTCCTATCTTGTTCTTGCAGTCTTGGTATTCTGTTTCTCAGCCTCTTCTTCTTGTTTTAAAACAGTTTATGTCTTAGTAACATTGATGAATTCCAGAGGGTTCAGGTAAGAATGTGTGAAAAACGCCAATCACTTGTTTTTAAAATTTTAATAGTTTAATAGTAAATAAGATGGTTAAAAAAATAGAATTAGAGTAAAAAATTGAACAATTAGAGTTAGGACAATACGAGACAATAAAAAAAACAGACGGCTGGGTGCCTTTCTGAGCAAAAAGCTCCAAAGAAGGACCCCTGTTAACAAAGGATTATCTCTTAAAAGCAATAGCCTGTTGAATATTAATACATTTCATACATGATGCATAAATTCCATTCAAACAAAGAATTGTCTCTGGTCAGTGTCACTTTTTTTCCTTTAATCTCTATGGCATCCACAAGGCCGAGCGAGGCAGGAGGAGTTGGTCTCTTCTGATAAGAAAGTAGTAAATTCTTTCTTTCTCTGAAAGATTTACGTTTTCCTGTGGTTGGTACATAAAAACTACATTTTAACTACAAAACTACATTTACCATACTATCAAAATATTAATACAACATCAACAATCAATACAACATAATACATATAGTAAATATCTTGGGTAGAGCCATATAATATGCACTTTTCACAGAATGGCTAAAGACGGTTTGGCTGGAGCAAAAGCTAAGCCAAAAGCTGTTCAAATACATTGCTACAGGGGGGCTACAGGGGTGAATTTCTCTGAGAAGCTGCTGGAAGCTTCCCCCATGCTCAGCAGAGCCAGTGCCAGCCAGCTCCAGGATGGCCCCAGCACAGGGGAGCAGAGCCCCAGCTGCAGCCCTGGAGGGACCCAGGCTGGAGCTGGGGCAGGCTGTGAGGAATGCTCCCACTGAGGAGGAGCGGGCTGCAGCAGAGATAGCGTGTGATGCACTGACCACAGCCCCCATTCCCCACCCCCTGTGCCGCTAAGGGGAGGAGGGAGAGAAAATTGGGACTAAAGTTAAGCCTGGGAAGAAGGGAGAGATGGGGGGGAAGGTGTTTTAAGGTTGGGTTTTACTTCTCATTGTCCTGCTATAATTCGATTTGTAATAAGTTAATTTCCCCAAGTTGAGCCTGTTTGCCTGTGATGGTAGCTGAGAAGAGGAGTGACAGATTTGGTGGATGCTTGGTCCCAGCCAGAGTCAACCCATCACATTTTGAAAAAAAAAAATCATCTTGAGATTGTTTACTGTAAGTGATAGTGCAGATCAGGATAGTCTTTTCCTTTGCTTCATTTCTGAACCTTTAAGTGCAGCTGTTTTGGGAGAAATGCCAGGTACTGTCAGGGTCGGCAAACTGGGAAGTTTCTGTCCCACTGTCTCCAGTAAAGACAGAGCTTTCAGTCATCTCTGCCCTGGGAAACCTGCTTTGGGGTCGCGGCTTTCCATTTGCCATTGCCAGGGGAAGAGAGATGAGAGAAATGGACTAAAACAGAAAAAGAAAAAAAAAAATCTGATTTATTTAAAAATGCAGTCCAGGGGAATTGCCATTATTAAATATACTTGCCACTTTTGCTTGAAGGTAAAAATGTGACATATGAGAGAGAGGGAGGGACACTGTGGGGAAAAGACAAACTAAACACAGTGCTGCAGTCACTGGCTTGGTGTTTCATCTGCAGTTTCAAGCTGTAGTAGCAGCCTGTGTGTGATGAGGCTGGTTCTGTATTGTGATTAAACACAGGTCTCTGCTGGCAAGAGCAAGTTGCCTTAGCCTACACACCAGTCAGCGTCTTACTGGGAGGAGTGACAAATAAATCCCTTTGGAAAGAGTCATTGGATCTCCCTCCCTATAAGAAAATTTTGTCCAGACTGTCAGATATGCTATTATCCAAAACCTGCACAAAGTGAATTACTTCTGGTGGGTTTCAGTTCACTGTGATGAGCAACCTGACTAGTGAAGAAGCCTCCATGTCTGGAGGAGAATCCTCTGCCTGAGGGAAGTGACTGGTCTGAAGCATAAATAGTACAGCTGAACAGGGATCTTCTAGAGATCAGTAAAGAATCTCTGTAGAAAGATCAGATCAGAGTGATAATGTGATTGTATTAATAATTTCAAGTGAAAATAGTATTAAACCGTGGAGTTAGCCCATCTTTCCAATATTAATGTTGGACATAGTGCCTCTTAAAATTAATCTTTCTTGGTTAAAGCAATATTATAAATCATTCTTGGACCCTGGTCTACATAAATTTAATCACAGTTAGTTTATATGTGTGAGCAGTTCACAAAGACAATGATAAAAGTTAAACTTAAGGACATTCCACCTGTGGGAACAGTTTGAAGCAAAATTCCTACTGCTGTCCGAGACAAGGCATTTCTGCATCGTGGTCCATAGAGCTGGGCTGGAATCCAGTTCATGAAGTGATCCAGGACTGAAATGATGGCTCAGTTTGTGAAGGGCCATGCCTGAGACCCAGAAGGACTCTGATACAACAATTCTCTTAGGAGAATAAAAAGAAGACTGAAGAATTTTTCTGCCTTCCCATGGTAACCTTTAGTTTGAAGGTAACCAGTAAAGTGTTCCAAATGAAAAAAAATTGATTTTGTTACAATTTTTTTCCCCCCCCAGATGACATTTCCACTCTTACTGATCAATCCAAAATATTCTTGGTGGACGTATCTGACATTTGAGCTGTGCAGTCTACTCTGTAGTTTAGATGGTTACGCTTATTTTCGGTCAAAATTTATGTTGACAATGCTATTTTTAAGTAAGATTGGGATTATAGCTAATGTGTGATACATACATTTGTAAAGAGTGTTTATGTGTAGCCAGGACCAGTCAAAGCAAAAGCAAGACTCCCTCATAACTCTCAGATTCTGTGTGACACACTGAGCCATGGAGGAGAGTTAATACGTGATCCACTCCATACCCTTCCAGAAAAATGAGGCTGAATGATAAATTTTTAATTTTTAGAATTTAATGTAGTTACTGCTAGAAGTCTTTGCACTTTTAACAAAGCAAATTAAATGGCCAATGAAATCCCTGGACCCCTGTGGTTGTGCCAGCATGTCATGGTTTTCAGGCTTGGTTTCGTTGACTTGCTGCCATTGGTGGGTGGGAAGTGTGCGGACACGATGTGTTTTGTGACCCTGTGAGCTCTGTCCTGTCACAGATGTTAAGGAACTGCTTACAAAACCAGAATTCAGATCCTCACTCTGATTCACTGTCTGGATTTGTCCACAGAATGAAGAAAGTTCAGAGAACTCAAATCTTCTGCTCCAAACTAAGGTAATATTGTACTAACAGCGACTGTATTTTTTTTTTTTTTTTTTTTAAATTTAAAGATAAAGGCAAATTATTGTTTTCCATGGAAAGCCCCTCTCTGTCATGCCTTACTTGTAATAATATCATAGTCCTGGTGCTAAGTTTGTCATAAGGGATGTTGAGGAAAATTTTGTTGTGACTTTGTCTTCAAGCAAATCGAACAAAAGTCATCCAGCTTGAAAAGGATCACTATGGTTACCTGGTTTAAAGGCAATTATTAATAAAGGGGAGAAAATTGGAACTGAGCAAAGCAGTAACTGCAAAAGCATAGAAGAGGTTAGACTGGTATTTTTCATCAAATTTGAACTTTGTGTTTTGTTCATTAAATATCTGTTTTAGGGATGCTACCTTAACTCAAAGATTATAGCTAGGAGAAACCAAACTTAAAAAGAAGTTGTAAAATATTTAAAGATTTGAAAAAGGACAGCATTCATGTTTTAAATTTCTAGAGTAAGGGGTCTGGATGGAGTCCAGGTAAGGTTTAGAGTGGGAGGTTTTCTCCCTTTAGTATTTTGATAAGAGTTAATTGGTTTTAAAATGCTTGTAGTGTGCCTCTTAAATCACGTATGTTCTGATTTTGCTGCCCTGTCCTTTTTCATGGTGCATTACATATTCACATGGGATCAGAACCTTAGAAGCAAGGAATCTGAGCTTGACCTGGAGCTTGATTTAAAACCCAAGCTTAAATATTTTAATTGATGTCAGCTAACATATAGCTTCCAATCCCAGGGTAGAATGTTGGTTTTCAAAAATCACAAATACACTCGTAGTCTCTTAAATTGAGAGAACTCCATATAGTGGTAGTATGGGTTGTGGTGACATACACAGCCCCCAGTTCTTATCTGCATAGAATATATTCTGGTTATTTTTTTCTGGGGTGATTTTTGTTTTGAGTTCAGAGGAAGTAGACCAAAGCTGGATGTTGGCCTCCATTTATACAAAAAGGGTTTTTTTGCTTTGAAAAAATATGGGTAAACTAAATATCAGCTTTCATGTTAGCCTACTTTATTACTTAAAATAGGTGGTTTTGAAGTTAAAAAAAAAAAAACAAAACAAAACAAAAAAAAAACCCACAAAAAAACACAACAACAACCAAAAAAAAAAAAAAAAACCAACCAAAAAAACCCCCCAAACAAACAAAAAAAAAAACCAAAAAAAAAAAAAAGTTATAGAATTATGTTCTTTAAAAATTAGATTAAATTAGAAATTTCATTTTTTTCTAATATTGATGTAGCTGAGAGTTAAGTTTTAAAAGGAGTCAATCATACTAATGCTGACAGTTTCAGACCACTGATTTCTAGAATTAGACTGGAGCAAAAATATTACTCCAAACCCACATTTGGTTAATGAATTCCTGTCATGTCAAGATTTAAAGATGAACACATCACAGGTTCAGTCTTGTTGCCAGATTTCTGGCACCAGAGGACTCTGAAGGGCTATTGGGAAGCTGGAATGTTTATTGGTATGAAAAATGAGCACATCAAGTGTGCTGCACCCTTCGCTGCAGATTTTCTGCAGTGCATCACAAATGCTTCCTACTAGTTCTGGTATTCCTGTCAGCTATCCTGCTTCCATGCATCCAGGAGTCTTCAGCTTTGACTGACCATGCTCTGCAAAGAGAAATCAGGAAGCTCTTTCCTTGGTTTTAAACTTTTTCAGGAAAGAATTATTACTGAACACTGTGGATTTTTGTTAGTTCACCTAACCATATTTACTTGAGATTTTGAACTTGCAAAGCCAGCCCCAAATACACAGGGAGTGGAACAGGATGAGCAGCAGGTCTTCTCTCACTCACCTCAGAATCACAGAACCTGGTGAGTTGGAAAGGACCCACCAGGGTCATTGAGTCCAACTTCTGCCCCAGCACAGCACCATCCCTGAGAGTCACACCATGTGCCCGAGCATTGTCCAAATGCTCCTTCAGCTCTGTTACTGGTTGGACTCAAAGGCCTTTTCCAATCTAAACAACTCTATGTTACTATGATTCTATAGGCACATATTCTATATATTCTGCATCCAGAGTAGGATTGGAACCTGATAGACCCTGAGGACTTGAGTCAAAAGAGCCCCAAGAATAAATCCATAACTGACCAAAATCTTTAGTATGGTTTCTCCCCAGTGATTGCTGTCAGAGTTAATTCTAAAACTGATCTGTAATCCCAACTCCTGGAGTTTGTTCAGTTACTGCATTTTATATCTTTGCCACCTGATTATTTAATGAAGATTTTTCATCTGGTGTACTGAAGATTACTCTGAAAATGGCTAAGAACTGCAGAAAACTGTCTTCCCATTTATAAATAAAGACTAAATATTTCTTGCATACTCTCTGTGCTTTCTACTATGGCAGGATTTTGTGGCTTCTCTGATCTCCTCTGCAGTAGCCAAACCCCATCTTTTAGCCTCACACTGTGCAGACCTTGGGTGGAAGTGGCTCTTGTCCCAGAGAATTCAAACTCTCTGAAAAATTGTGCTGAAATAGAAAAGTGGTGTTAATTTCAAGCTCCATTAGAAGCAAGAGGACAGGTATTTTATATCCATCCTCTGTGCTGTAGTTTGGACCCTTTGATATTTTGTTTCAGGGTGATGCTTAAATATTGGAATGAGAAGTGCTTTTGAGCTGTCGGGGAAATGGGGGTGAGGTCTTGTTAAATAAATGTTGACAAGAATCCCACATTAAACGCTTAGGGGAAAAAAAAAAAAAAGTTCAGTTGCTGTAGTGCCTCCTCTGGCCACTTTATGATCAAAATGTGTCGATTCTGGCAGCCCCATTATTGCTGAGGTGTTGATGATTGAGAGAGATGGGAGTACTGACTGATGGTCAGAATTCATTCTTTACTGTGATTTCCAAACGCTTATATATCATTCTAGGAAAGCTACTAATTTTTTACTACAATGATTAGGTTAAACATCATGCAAACAAACTTACACATTTTACAACATCTCTTGCTTGCAGAGATTGATTCAATCTTCTTTTCCTGTCGCCAGTCTTGATCTAATCTTCTTGTAATCTTCAAAGCTCTGTTTGTTCTTGCCAAGGCATCTTGGTTATCAAACTGACTATGCTGATTAAATTCACAGTACCCTCTGTCCTATGTCCCCACTGATGGGCACCTGATGTGATTGTCCCTGCTGCTGCTCTGAGCAGGAGCGTGGACGGAGCAGGGGAGAAGCGGGGCCGGGTCTGAAGGAACGGGAGCAGGAGGTGCAGCTGGTGATGCCATGGAACAGGCAGCCTGAAGGAGAGGTGCTGCTCTTGGATGAATCCACTCTGAGGGATTTATCCAAGGATTGTCCTGTGCAGAACACACGTCTCTGTCAGAGCCCCTGGCTCTGGGTTTGGGGCACTGGATCAGCCTCCCAGAGCTGCTGCTTTAACCCTTCCTGACAGTGCAGCTCTGGGGCTCTGACAACACAGTTCATTTTTTAGAGGATATTCGTTTCTGTAACGTTTTTCTCCATCAGCTTGGTTTCGGTTTGGTTTATGTTTAAATGTGGTTTCTGTTCCCATTCTAGCACTTCTCCAAATTATGTTGGGAGTGAGCTAACAAGGAATATTTAAGAACAGTGATAAGATGTTTTCTGCTGATGTGTGCTGTTTGGAATAGCAGCTGTGCAATGAGGAATAGAACCGTTCCTGATGAGAGTGTATTAGTTTAAATAGAAAACATTTATTGTGTCTGTGCTAATTACCCTAGCTGTAATCCAAATGAATGGGGTTTTGCCCCAAGGCCATCCAAACTGTGTTGTTAACTGTTGGAATCATGATGCCTCTTGGACAGCTAGGTTGCTGTTTCTAGCAGAGTGTGTAGAAACAGGATTTGCTTCCAATGAAGCTAGCATTTAACAAAGCTGAAAGTTAATCTGATCCTTTTTGTAGCTAGCATTCATATAAATAATTTGGAGAACTTCATGCAAGGCCTGCTCTTTAGTCTGCTTTTACCCAGTGCCTACCCCAACACAATCCTGATCCAGACCTGCCATCTCGTGTGTTAGTGCCTGACAGTGTTTAATCCTAGTGCTGGGCCTGACACATTTCAAAAGTGTACAAGACAGATCAAGCATTTAGAGCTGTTCCAGTGAGCACCTGTGCTGGCAGAATTGTATCAGCTAACAGCTAATGAGGTGTTCCCCTGGCAAAGTGCAGGTACTTGCTGAAACTGCACTGTGGAGAACAACAAACCAGCCAAGTAAAACAAATGCAGGGAAAAGAAACAGTAGTTTGTGCTGTAGTGAAGAGGTATCATGCAGGTGTATACAAACTTAATTAGTGTTTCAAAACAATAGGTTCAGATGAATTTTTTTTTCTTTCTTACATAGAAAAATGGTACTGTAGCTATATAGATTCAGTCTTTCCAAATACAAGATTTTTTAATTTTATAGATCAAATCATATTTAACCCTAAAATGGTTTGCAATGGTGAGTGTTTAGGGTAATTTCCCTTTTGTGTCATAGGAAAGCAAAGACACAAAGAAATACACACTCTGATGGGGACTTGGTTCTGTCATGCTGCAAGACACAAGCATGGCCATCACAGGAATTTCTCTTCTGGAGTCCCACTCCACAAGCAATCACTCATAAAAGCCCATTTTGATTTTGGTAGGACCAAGGCTCCTACAAGATGTTGAGAGATTTGTGGCAATGCTGTCTGGGCTCTGTGGGATGCATTTTGAGGTAGAATCAGAGCCAGATCCCTCACTGGCTCTGAAAACCTCTTCCAGCTGCCACTGTCTGAGTGGGCAGTGTCTGCTCTTATCCCCTCTGCCACCCTGAGCAGTGGCTCTGACATGGAATTGTTGGGTGTTTTAGGGCACAGGAGTGGCCCCAGGGTGGGCTCTGAGGTAACAGCACCTGGGGTAGGAAATAGAGCTGAGGGCAGCAGGGTTTGGGTGCTTACATGTGGTTCAGGTCCATGTTTTGGAGAGGAGCCCCCCTTGTTTTATTTCCAATCTCTTGCCTGCTTAGATATGAAATGGGATAGTGACGTGATGCTTACCTCACCCAAAAAGTGTTTTTGGCTTTGTAGATGAAAAGCCTTTTATACAGCTGATATATTAATTTTTTTTTTTTTTTTTTCCCCTGGGAAATCCTAACTAAACCATGAAATTTCACTTTTTCTCTGTTGCAAGCCTCAATCTCTTGTGTTTTGCTCAACAGGAATTCTCCTTGCTCCCTGTGTAAAACAAACATAACTTAAAGTCACTTTGTCTTTCTGAATTTTAGAGTTACATCTCACCACAGCAGTGTCACTGTAGTCTGTGATTCAGAGATGTGATTAAAGATGTAAGAGTGACAAGTTCAGCATTCACACTTAGCTCTTAAATTTTGCAGTATATGGGCAAATGGAGATAATAGCTGTGTTTTCTGAGGAAGATGAGCTATAGAATTATTTTAAAGAAAATAATACTAATAAATTCTGCTTTATTTTTTTTTATTTATTTGGAAAATTGTGTATATGGTGGATCTAATAGACCAACAGAGAAAAATTTCTTTTTCTCTCTGTATTTTAACCTACCTCAGGATATTCTGTGACACAGCCATAATGGCACCAGGCATCATACTCTCATGTGAATAATGTGTGGATTAAAGCATCCCCCAGCAAGCTCTTACTGTGATGGGTTTATCAGTTCTGTGGTAAAAGGGTCCCCACATGGGCCTGGACACCAGAGAAGTTTGAGAAGTCTCTTGTTGTCAGTGAACTGGGGTTTTTCTGCAGGAGGGGTGGAGGGGGAGGCAGAGGTGGGCTTTGAACAGCAGCTTGGAGCTGCTCTGTCCAAGGTGAGGGCTGCTGTTAGAGATGGAAATCTGGCAAGAAAAGGGTGCCTGAGATGAACCAAACAGTGGAGCACGAGGAGTTCCAGGGGAGATCGAGGGTGCACATCAGATTGCCAGAGAGATCAAAATGCTTGGAATCCTCTTGATGAAGAAAAGCATAAGTCTCAACGTGAAAAATAGATGCTTTTTTATCTTGTATATGATATAAAATGTCTTGTGATATGGTATTTTTCTATTATACTTAGCAGCTCTGAGGAGTCATGGATTGGGCCTGTATCACAACAGTAATTCACAGGAGGCTGTGTTCTGTCTTGCTATGACACCAGCTACTATTGTTTTTGATCTGCAGCCTCTGAAGAGGGATGGTGTGTCTTCTGTGGGAGGTGTTGTGAGTGCAGATTAGTTAGACAAGTGCTGGAGTGAATGCATCAGTAGTGATTTTGTATAATGAGGTATGTGAAATCCCAGTGGAGGTTGTTAAAACAGATAAGACAGCCTGTGGTAAACAAGAAGGAAGGTAGGCTTTGAAAACAGATGGCTTTGAAAACCTGGCAAATGACTGTTCCATGCTTAAAAATCAGTTTTGTTAGTGGAAAATATCTTATTTAAAAAACAAACAAACAAACAAAAAACAAAACAAAAAAACCCAACAAAACAAAAACCCAAACGAAAACAAACAATCAAATCTGAAGATACTTAGGCTGCATATTTTTCACAAACCTGAACGCGTTAATAAAGTTCTGTGGGGAAGCGTACATCATGTGTCTCTCCTGCCACACGTGAGCGATGGGCTGCCCGGCTCGGGATGCTCTGCAGCGATCCATCAGCCTTCCCTGTGCAGCTGCTCCTACCTGCTGGGTATGCTGCTCCTCATTAGCTCTTGGACTCTTTCTGTGTGAGCACTTTTTCATTGGGAATTTAATCATGCACTCAAAGGCTTAATTTGTCTTGAAAGGCAGAATCTATGTGCGAAATGCAGAGGAATATTTCCGCACGTTGGAAAAGGCGCAGAAAAAGCCCATGGGTATTTGGATCACTACATTGCTAAGGTTGGGGCTGGCCAGAAGATCAGATACTGGTTTGGAACTTTAAGATGTAGCTGTTATGGACTTTTTTGCCTTTGGCATAGGCAGTAGGAGGTGTGAGACTGAGACCAACCTTCTCTTCCCATGGTTGTTGTAGGCCCAGTGAGACACTGTCACTCTTGCTGCCACCTGCCTGGGGATGACACTGTTCTCTCCAGATCTGAACTGGGACAGGATTAGCTCCAAACAGAACAGTTCCTGCAGTGTGTCAGAGCAGCTCAGGGGTTCACTCACCAGTGCTGACACTGTTAAAGACCTTCCCCATGGCCTGAGCTTGGACATGAGACCATTTCAGTAAAATAATGCCTTTATTTCCTCTTCCAGTGCAACTCCTAAAAGCTTTCCTTTGTCAGTTACTCTACAGCCTGTGGGTAGATCAAATCACCTGTCATCTTCTTAGTTGTTTTGGTGGCTCCCTTAGAACAAGGGAGGTCCAGGGGTCTGTGGACTTGTTTGAAGGATAGTGCAAGTGGTCCAGTTCCCCTTTGGAAAGGATCTCAAATGCAAACGGGGGAGTCCTCAGTCCCCAACTTCTGCTGGAAAAAAGGCAAGTTCCTATGATTTGAGAATGAGAGATGGGTCATCCTGTGCTCTGAGAAAAATCAGGGACACATGTTCTTGTCAGACACTTGCCCTTGCCCACTGGTGCTGCCTTGTCTGATCTTGTTTGTGCAGTGATAACTGTGACAGCAGGATTCCTGCTCCAGGGAAGAGTCTGTGTGCTCTTACATCCTGGGGTCTGAGGGCAGAGAAGGACAGCTGCTGTCCTCTGCTCTGCCGCTTCCCAGCTCTTTAAAAACATGTTGAAAATGGGATGGCACCTGGGAGATGGGCACAAACCGTGTTTGGCACGTCCAGCACGTGGCTTGTGCCAATCTGCAGGACAGGGAGCCAAGAGATGCTCTGATGGTGGGAAGTGTTCCCCTGGCCCTTTGTCTTGCAAGGCCAGTGCTGGGGACAAGCCCAGGGAGACCGGTGTTGGCAGAGGAGCTGGGGCAGCCGTGGGCTCTGCTTTCATTTACCTGGGATGGGAGAATGAGCTGTTTAGAAAGCAAGAGAAGAAAATTTGAGCCAGTTCATCTTCCTCATGTGGTGGTTTCAGGCAGATTTTGGGAGAAATGCTCCCGAGGGGCCCCCCTTCCCTCTCCCAACCGGTTCGGGAAAAAACTTCCTCAGAGAGAAGTGGAAAAAACCTGTTTATTAAACAGGCAAAGCACTCCCAGCACAATACCCGATGACAAGAGCTTCGTGCCGCTTACGGAGGGATAACAAACTTAAAGAAAGTCTCTCCTCTTGAAGATCGTCACTGTGCTCCACCGCTCCGTCTCCGCTGGCGTTGGGAGAAAAGGAGATGTGCAGGGCTGGTCTTGGAGGGGTGGGTCCCCTGTGGAGGCCCCCCGGTGCTTCCCCAGGTCCTTAGTCCGGAGAGGTTGGAACAGTTCCGAGGAGAGGGCAAAAAAGAAAAAAAGAAAAAAAAAGGGAAAAAAGAAAGAGGAAAAAAAGCAAAAAAAGCGCTTCAGCTATTCTACAGCGTCTAACTACGCTAGCACTAAATTAACTAACTGCCGGAAAAAAAAACAACAGAGCTTCTTCAGTCTTGCTGGTTTCCAACTCCCCCGCTTCAAGGTCACTCCGATGAGCAGAGTTTTCCTGGGGAAAAACAAACCACGCTTGCCCTCCCCCCTGCACCCAACAGAGGATTGGGGATACACAGTTACCCCAGGACAACTTCCTCCCCTTATCCCCATATCGTCGACTTACGGACGAAACCAACGTATATTCCACATAAAACTTCCATCCGTTCTCCCCACAAAAAAAAACAACAATACAAGCAATACGCATCATGCTCCTGTCACGTTCCACACTGAGCCACTGAATCCAGGCCCCAGGGTGCAGGGCAGCAGGATTCCTCTCTCACTTACTCTTACCCTCAACACTTGCTCATACCTTCAACACTTAACACATACCCTCTCACTTACACATTTCCTTCTATTTCATTCGGCGTGGTTTAATGTACAGACAATGGCAATAGCATTCAGCAAACAGTGATGTTTACAAATTATTCTCACCCAACAATCAAATCTCCCTGAGGTACACATCGTGTTGTTCCATCTTTCTGCATTATCCACCATGTGCAACCTGGTCTGTGAGCAAAGACACCCCTACTAATGGGTTTGTCTGTACTTGAGTCAGACCTGATCCGCACTGTCTTCCCTAACAGACCTCTGACATGCACCACTGGGACTTTATCTCCATCTGTTGTATGCAGAGGCTCAGCCTGGGCCGGGCCTGCTCGGTTGGTGGAGCCTCGAGTGCTGACCAACCAGGTGGCCTTTGCCAAATGCTGCTCCCAATTCTTGAAAGATTCCGGGGGGGGGGGGGGGGGGGGGGGGGGGGGGGGGGGGGGGGG
>JANEHK010000774.1:0-18271 GCA_025960845.1 Tachycineta bicolor | reverse complement strand
CATCCTGCTGCCTCCTCTGGGCTCTCTGCAGCAGCTCCAGGTGCTCCCTGTGCTGGGTCCCAGCTCTGCAGCTGGGCTCTCACCTCAGGGGACACAGGGACACAACCCCAATCCCTTCCCTGATCCCAATCCCTTTCCTGATCCCAATCCCTTTCCTGATCCCAGTCCCTTCCCTGATCCCAATCCCTTTCCTGCTGCCCATGCTGGGCACGGGGGGCTCTAGGACCTCGCCGCAATGCTTGTAGGAGCTGATTTAGCGCAGAATTGTTCATTTTCGGGGAAGGGAAACGGAACCCTCCCAGCCCCAGCGCCGCAGCCGAGCGGGCGGAGCGGCCCCGGCCGGGAGCTCCGTGAGGGAGCGCCGCCCCCGCCCGCCATGGCCGCCCTCAGGTAGGCCCGGCCTGGGCGCCTTCCTTCCTTCCTTTCATTCCTTCCTTCCTTTCATTCCTTCCTTCCTTTCTTCTCCTCACGGCCCCACGGGGCTTCGGGGCACCCCGGCCCGCATCGCCGCCGGCTCCGAGCGCTCCGCTCCCCGCAGCCGAGGCTGCTCTGCCGTGCTGGGCCTGCTGCCTTCCCTGCCCGGCCCGACCCGCTGCTTTCCCTGCCCCGCTGCCTTCCCTGCCCTGCTGCCTTCCCTGCCCAGCCTGACCCGCTGCTTTCCCTGCCCCGCTGCCTTCCCTGCCCCGCTGCCTTCCCTGCCCCGCTGCCTTCCCTGCCCCGCTGCCTTCCCTGCCCTGCCCTGCCCGTTCCTGCCCCTGCTCCTTCTCCACCCCCGCTCCTTGCTCTCCCGGCCTCCTCCTTTCTCTCCAACCCCCCTTCCGTCTACTCCAACCCTCCCCTTTCCTTCTCTCCACTCCTTTCCGTGTTCCTCACCCCGCGTTCCTTGCTCTCCACCCGCTCTTGCTCTCCAGTCGTCCCCCCCGCGGTGTTCTCCAGCCTCTTCCTTGCTCTCCAGCCCCTTTACTTGGTGCCCACCTCTCCCTCCTGGTTCACAAGCCCCCCTTCCTTGTTCTCCATCTGCTTCCTTCCTCTCCAGCCGCCCCCTCCAATTCTTGTTCTCCATTCCCCTCCTTTCCCTTCAGCCCCCATTCCTTATTCTCGAGACATTTCCCCCTTACTCCCCAGCCCCCGTTCCTTGTTCTCCGGTATCCCCTCCTTTCTCTTCATCCCCCTTACTTGCTCTCCATCCCCTTTCCTTGCACTCCACCCCCTGCTTTTCTTGCTTTTCACCCTCCCTCCTCATTCCCCAGTCCCTTCCTTGTTCCTTGCCCCTGGGATCCAGGGGCAGCCACAGCTGCTCTGGGCACCCTCTGCCCACCCTTCCAGGGAACAATTCCTGATTCCCAATATCCCATCCAGCCCTGCCCTGTGGCAGTTTAAAACCATTGCCTCTTGTCCTGGCACTTTACCCATATAAAAAGTCCACCTCTCTCCTTTTTATAAACCCTTTTAAGCACTGGAAGGGGCTCTAAGGTCTCCCTGGAGCTGTCTCTTCTCCAGGCTGGACAATCCCAGTTCTCCCAGCCTGTTTCCAGAGCAGAGGGGCTCCAACCCTGGCATCATCGTTGTGATCCCTGGTGGTGCCGTGGTGGAACAGTCTGATGTGCCTCTGGCATTTCTGGGTTTGGTTTGATTTTAATCCAGCCAATGTGAATGAAACACCCCATCTGCTCTGTTCCTATTTTCCAGAGTTTGGAGTATGTGAGAAGCTGCCAGAGGAATTTTAATTTCTCCTTCATCAGGTATAAAGATCTTGATTTTTTTTTTTTTTTTTTTAATTGTTTTGATGTTGCTGGAGTTGGAACCTTGAGTTGATCCAGAATCAGAATCAGCTTTGGGTTGGAGAGGACCTTAAAGATCATTTCATTCCAAGCCCTGCCACCAGCAGGGACACCTTCCAGGTTGCTCAGAGTCCCATCCAGCCTGGCCTCGGGGAGCGTCACCCCTTTTCTAGCTCAGAACCATCCCACCGAAGCGCGCTCAGATAACTCAGTAGCTCGGTGCTTCCCGAGGCCAGGTGGCTGGAGCTGTTCAGCAATCCCCAGGGGAATATCCCCAGCCCCGTTTTGTGGGAATGATGGAGTTCCTGGCAGCCAGGACGCCTCGGGGAGGGGTTGGATGCTGTGTGGATGCTGCGTGGAGCCTCGGGGCTGGCTCTGCTCTGCACACAGTGCCCTCAGAGCCTGGGCTGTGGTTCCTGTGGAGGGCTGGAGCTGCAATCCAGGGGCTGGGATTCCATTCCCTGCTCCACCACGGGCCTCCCACGTGCCTGGGGCCCAGCTGTGGGGCTGTGTTGCACAAGGCAGAGCTGGGCAGAGATCCCAGGGCTGGAGCTGGGGCTGATCCCAAGCTCTGGGATGGGGTGCAGCTCTCCATGAGGGACACGGCCCTGGGAATGAGGGACCTGTGCACGCAGAGGCTCCCAGAAGATTTGGGGCTCACAGGGAATTGCTGCACAGCCCTGAGGTGGGATCTTTCCCATCTTTCCCTCTTTCCCATCTGCAGGAGTCTGACCTGCTTCAATTACCTGGGACAAGGCTGCACACACAGCACAGAACCCCAAAATCCAGGAATGGCTTGGGTTGGGAGGGATCTTAAATCCCACCCAGTGCCACCCCTGCCGTGGCAGGGACACCTCCCACTGTCCCAGGCTGCTCCCAGCCCCAGGGTCCAACCTGGCCTTGGGCACTGCCAGGGATCCAGGGGCAGCCACAGTGGGATTTCTCTGCTCATGACCACAGCAGCCACCTCCCATTTGTTAAGGAATAAAACTCCAGAGGAGACCTGGGAGTGAGCAGGCAGCTGCAATCCTGGGGAATCCACGTGAGGCATTTGATCCCATCTGTCAGGGCAGAGCTGGCAGGGCCTGGTGCTGCTGCCCCTCCTCACGTGGCTGCACAGGAGCTCCCTGCAGCTGAGGGGAGGGAGCAGTGCCCTTGTGTGGGGCCTGTGTTTGCCTTTTCCTGGGGAAGGAACAATGCCTGCCTGTGGATGTGTTCCCTGCTCCTATCCGTGCCTTATCTCCTGGGGAAAGGCAAACACAGAATTCCAGCTGTTTATTTGCCCGAGGGCTTTTAAGATATCCCAACCTTGGAAAAGCGGTGTTGGAGGGGTTTTTTTGCTGTTGCACTGATGACCTCAGCGCTCGTAAAAGGTGTTTTATAGGTGTGAAGGGAATTCTAGGATCCTGGAATGGTTTGGATTGGAAGGGATTTTAAAGCCAATCCAATAACACAGGCAGGGACATCTTACACTAATCCCAGACTGCTCCAAGCCCCTATATCCAACCTGGCCTTGGGCACTGCCAGGGATCCAGGGGCAGCCACAGCTCCTCTGGGCAAAATCCTCCCCTTTTCCCACTTTCTCCCCTCTTCCCACTTGGTTCTCCCTGCCCTGTGCTGCAGCTTCACCTGCTTTTTTCAAACCCTGAGGTTTCAACTGGATTCGATAAGGGCTGGGATCAGATGGAGACTGGAGAAGCCAAGAGATGAGATGGGGAGAAGTTCTTGGCCCCTGGAGGCTGCTGGGATGTTGGAATGGAGCCTGGAGGGAGCAGTGACATCCTCACCCACCTCCAACTGCACAGGATGCTGTGGGGACAGAGCATCCCCGGTGTCAGCTCCGGGAAACATTTTGGGATTACAAGAAACATGGAAAGAGACTTTGGAGAAGGGCTGGAGGGACAGGACACAGGGAATGGCTCCCAGTGCCAGAGGGCAGGGCTGGATGGGAGATTGGGAATCAGGAATTGTTCCCTGTGAGGGTGTTGAGGCCCTGGCACAGGGTGCCCAGAGCAGCTGTGGCTGCCCCTGGATCCCTGGCAGTGCCCAAGGCCAGGTTGGACATTGGGACGGTGGGAGGTGTCCCTGCCATGGCACTGGAGGATCTCAAGGTCCTTCCAACCCAGCCCATTCCATGATTCCATGAAGTGAAAAATCCATTTTTTGGAGGTGTAACAATGCTGCCCCAGTTCAGGACCACCCTGACATTTTTTTTTTCAGCAGGATAAGGAGCTGCACAATCAGGATCAGCACAGAAATAGCGGCTGATTGACAGGAATTTGGTGGTGGCTGCCTCTCCAGGGCTTTGGTGCAGTTGGATTTTAGTCACAGACATCTCTGGAGGAGTGGGAACGCTTCCAGAGGGGTCTCAGCAGGGTGAGAGGGGAACGGCGAGGGGAGGATGCTGGAGAAATTAGAACATCTACCCAGAAACTGGGCAGGAGCTGCAAGAACATTTAATTCCTGCAGGAAGCTCAGCAGCAGCTCTCTGGTGTGGTGCTGATTTATTCAGCCCAGCTTTTCTCTGTGCTGGAGTGTTCCCTCCTGCTTTTCATCCCAGGAATTCAGCTCTGGAATGCTTGGTGACCACTCAGGGCTCCAGGGAGCACTTGGCTTGCCAACCTCTCTATTTTTAAACTGTTAGTATGGAGTGTTCAATCAATCAATCACAGAGGACTGATAAATTAGAGCATTAATTAGCTGTTCAGGCTCCAAACAGAGCAGGTGGGCTTAGAAACCCTCGGAGAACCCCCAGGGCAGCTCCTGTGGGGCTCTGTGTCCCTCAGGTCCCAGCACAGGCAGGCACAGGGGGCACACACAGCTCCAGCTTCCCTGCAGCCCGGTTTTCTGTGGGGCAGCTGCCAGGATGTGGAATTGCAGCCCCAGCACCTGCTCTGGGGCTATCAAAGCCCTGCCCTGCTCCTGTCACTCAGCCCCAGAGAGGCCCTGGAGGCCCCTGGGAACTGCTGGGGATCTGCTCCTCAGAGGGACTGGGGGGGCTAATTAGCAGCTTGCCTAATTCTCTTTTAATTTCCATTGCTCCAAGAGTTCGTTCTGCTTTATTTCCATTTCTCCTAGAGTTCATTCTGCTTTCTTTTCTATTTCTCCAGGAGTTTGTTCTGCTTTGTTTTCTATTTCTCCAATAGCTCACTCTGCTTTGTTTCCCACTTCTCCAGGAGTTCACTCTGCTTTATTTCCATTTCTCCAGGAGTTCACTCTACTTTGTTTCCCACTTCTCCAAGAGTTTATTCTGCTTTATTTCCCACTTCTCCTGGAGTTGATTCTGCTTTATTTCCATTTCTCCAAGAGTTCATTCTGCTTTATTTCCATTTCTCCAAGAGTTAGTTCTGCTTTATTTCCCACTTCTCCAAGAGTTTATTCTGCTTTATTTCCCACTTCTCCTGGAGTTCATTCTGCCTTATTTCCCTTTCTCCAAGAGTTTATTCTGCTTTGTTTCCCACTTCTCCAAGAGTTCACTCTGCTTTGTTTCCCATTTCTCCAAGATGCTCCTGCCCTGCCCTGCGCCTCCAGGAGCGTGACCCCGCGGTGCTGGGGCACCCCACAGCCGAGATGGTGGCCTTTAACTGGAAGGTGAGGCTGGTGCACATTCCCAGAGGTGCAGGGATTGCTGCTCTTTCCATGTGGGATGTGTTGGGTGGGTTCTGATGATTCCTTTCCCAGGGTTTGTTTAACCCCCACGCTCTCAGGGCCAGGGGATTTGTTGTTGTCCTGCCCTGCCACACGTGCCTGCCCCAGGGTTTGCTCTCGAGCCTCACATGTTAGACCTGAGCTCACCAGAGCTCTGCTCATCCTGCTCCTCCTGCTTTTCCTCTTTCCAGGTTTTTCCTTTGGCTGTTCTTCCCTCAGCTGCTTTTGTTACTGGAGGGGAATTTCTCCATTGCATGTTTGGGGTTTTGGGGCCGTGAAAGCTCTGTAGGGTCTTGTGTCAGGCACCACAAGTGTTGGAGCAGGGACTCCTGCTTGGAGCTGCTGCAGAGAGCCCAGAGGAGGCAGCAGGATGAGCAGAGGGCTGGAGCAGCTCTGCTGGGAGGAAAGGCTGGCAGAGCTGGCATTGTTCAGCCTGGCCAGGAGAAGCTTTGGGCTGAGCTCAGGGTGGCCTTGCAGGGCCTGAAGGAGCCCCAGGAAAGCTGGGGAGAGACAATTCCCAAGGGCTGCAGGGACAGCACACAGGGAATGGCCTCAAACTGAAGGAAGGCAGGGTTAAATGGATACTGGGAATCAGGAATTGTTCCCTGGCAGGGTGTTGAGGCCCTGGAATAAAATTCCCAAAAAGCTGTGTGTAGAAATTGCTCCTCTGCTGTGGACTCCGGGACAGTGTGGATGGATGTAGACGAGAGATCTCTGAAGTCAGGTTTTAGAAGATGAGGTTTATTGTGAGGGATGTGAGGCCTTGCTCTGAGCTGCTGGGCACAGCTCGTGGCAGGGCCTAGGGAGTGGGGAAGGGAGAGGTAGGGAGAGGGGGAGAGCAAAGAGCAAAGAGGCCGAGCCACCTTGGCAGCCCCCTGATCAGGGGTCTCAAGGTGGGCTGGGACAGGACCTGTGCCAATGGGGTCACAGATACCTGATCCTTCAGGGGAGGGTCACAGGTGTGGGATGAACCATACATTGGGGTGAGACAGAACATTCCATCTGACCCCTGGGTCTGGCTGCAGGTGACCTTCAGCTGGTCACAGAACTGTTCTCCCAGACATCCAGTAGCTGGGACATCTCTAACATCAAAACTCGCTTTCAATTCTATCTCACCTACAGGTTTTATATTCTCAGAATATAGGCAATCATATTTATAGGGTTTTTTGGCTTCATCCTCCCCAACAGCTGTGGCTGCCCCTGGATCCCCGGCCGCGCCCAAGGCCAGGTTGGAGCAGCCTGGGACAGTGGGAGCTGTCCCTGCCCGTGGCCTTGGCTGAGATTTGAATTCCCTCCCAATCCAGACCATTCCATGGCTCTGTAATTAACAATTTGAGCCCATGGAATCCATGTTCCCCCAGCCCTGCCTCTCCTGCCCTGGTGTTCAGAGCTGTTTCCTCTGTGGTTGTGGGGAGGTTGGCAGAGCCTGGTGGGGTTTTTTCCAAACTCCCTGCTGGTGCATGGACACAAGGCTTGGCCAAAATTCAGTGTTTTGATGGCATCCTGACAGCTTTGGGACATCCTGAGGGAGCAGTGCTTTAATTCCAAGTTCACAGAGTTAGCACAGAACCATGGAATATCCTGATGGGAAGGATCCATGAACCTCTCCAGGTTCATGGTTTTTTACAGCATTGAAACACTCTGTGCAATTCCAGGTGTACAAAACTGGTGCAGCAATCCTTGGAAGTTGTGGATTTTTTTTTACTTTTCTCCCAGTTTAAAGGCATTTATCTGCACCTTGCAGGTTCATTACAAAATTGCTACGAATTAAGATTTCCTGGAGTGTTTTTGAGGATCCCATCTGAGAGCTGGGATCCAGCACTTGTGAGGATTGTTCAGCAGCATTTCCACCTTCACAGTTTCCCTGAAATACTCAGTTCTTCCCTTTTCTCAGCTCCACATGGGGCAAATATTGCTGGAAAACGAGCAAAATGAGTTCAGGACTTGAGGGAAGGGGATTTTCCTTTGTCTTTGTTGCTCTGCCTGGTTTGATTTCCCACTGAAATTTAAAAAATGGAGACAGGGGAGCATTCCTGTTGGAATGGAAGATGCAGAACATCCCCATAAATTCATTTTTTAATTGTCCAAGTGTTCCAGAAGCGCCTGAATAGATTCTTTGGCGTTCCAGGCTCTGGAGAACTTCCCACTGCTGATGTACATTTTGGCAGCTAAAACTCTGATCCTTTGCTTGGCCTTTGCTGGAGTCAAAATGTACCAGAGCAAGAAAATCGAGGAGAAACTGAAGAGGGAGCGTGAAGAGAAACTGAAAGCAGAAGCAGAGAAGAAGGATGAGTGAGGAGTCCCTCAGGTATGGAATTGATCCCAGTTCCTGGTTTTTGAGAATTGTTCAGGATTGCTTGGGAATGTGCAGTTTGACCTGAGCTCTTGGAATATTTGGGATGCCTCAGGGGATTTTTTCAGTCATCCTTTGTGGGACTTGCAGGAGCCACTGTCCTGTCTGGGGATATTTTAGCACAATATCCATTCTCTCTCTGTTTTTATCTCCCTGGATTTTTTTATGCCTGATGCACAGAGAGGGGGATAAACTGGGAATAATTGCAGGGGAGCAGCCTGGCAGGATGCTGCAAGCAGAACTCGGTCACAAAAACAAAAGAGAGAAAATAAATCAGCCTTTCTGGATGAGTGAAATTATCGACAGGCTGGGGGGTGGTTTAGCTGGGAAGGGCAAATTCCACTCCTGGAATTCCCAAAGGGACAGGTTATGCCGTGGAACATCCACCATGGAGAATTCCCTGAGAAAAATACCCGTTTCTCTGCTTGCTTCCTAAATCTGGGATTTCCATTCTGAAATCCTCGAGTCCCTCCCCCTGTGTTCCCAAAGCTGGAGCAATCCCTGCTTTCTTGGAGCAAACCCATGAGCAGAACGAGTCCTGCCTGGTGCTGGGGTTCTATTCCCTGCCTTGCTTGTCCTTTTTGGAGCAGTTTGCTTCACTTCTCCCTGTTCTGCAGCGAAATGGGAGTTCTCTTCCTGCCTGCCCTTTGGAAGCTCGGTGGGAGTTGGATGTCATGTTGCTCTTCGTTGAAATAAAGTCTAATTTCCCTTCCCGAGGTCGTCACCTCCCATCTAAAGACACTTCTCAGCTCTTAAAATCTTTCCTAGGTTTTATTTCCACCCTGTCACTGTTTTATTCCCTTTCTTCCCAAGGATTGGGAATTGTGCCCAGAAATGAGGCCCTTGGGAATAACCAAGGGGACAAAGTTTGGAGTTCTTGGGGTTTTTTTTATTTACACAGGGAAAAAAAAAAAGCCAAAGAAACAAAATCAAAGGGATTTTTCAGTCTCCTGTTTCCAGCAGATTCAGGATTTGGCTTAGGGGCAGATTTTTGCCACTTGCCTGGAAAAGGAAAAGTTGGACGAGGCTTGGAGCAACCTGGGATAGTGGGAGGTTGTTGGAGCCCAGGGCATTCCTTTGGCTGCCCTGGAGGGTCAGAGACCTGGGCAGGGGGCTCTGGGACCCCAGCCCAGAGCTCAGAGAGACACTGGATTTGATTTCAGTCCATGGGAGAGGCTTCTTGCACTGCAAGAGGGTTTACAGGCCACAAGAGTGTGAAAAATAGGAGTTTATATATCACAGGGTGAAAAAACAGTGGGTTTGGATTTCTTGTATTGAAGTGAATGGGGACAAGATGGAGAATTTGGGGCGTTGTCTCCTTCTTCCTTCTCCTTCCCTCACTCCATTTCTGCAGTGACATTGGCACAAAGCAGTTTGTGAGGATTGGGTCAGTGTATAGGTGACCTTTTAGTAATAGTGATAGACATTGGTAATAAATGGTAAATATTGAATACGTAACAATTAGTATAAAAGATAAGGACAACCCTGGGACGGGGGGAGGCACCAGATGTCCAAGCTGCGGAACATCTTCTGGACACTGAGAAAATTGTAAGATAAGAACTAATAAATATGAAGCATGCGGCCTTGAAGACTCTGTCTTTTCCTGCGTTTGGCTCAGAGCTTTGCAGAGGGCAAAAAAGACTCTAAAACCACCTGAATGCCAGGGGAATTTCAGCTCCAGCAAGCAGCCCCCCAACAACTGACATCCCTGGGTGCAGAGAAACAACTGACATCCCTGGGTACGGAGAAACAACTGACATCCCTGGGTACAGAGAAACAACTGACATCCCTGGGTACGGAGAAACAACTGACATCCCTGGGTGCAGAGAAACAACTGGTGTCCCTGGGTGCAGAGAAACAACTGGTGTCCCTGGGTGCAGAGAAACAACTGGTGTCCCTGGGTGCAGAGAAACAACTGGTGTCCCTGGGTGCAGAGAAACAACTGGCGTCTCTGGGTGCAGAGAAACAACTGGTGTCCTTGGGTGCAGAGAAACAACTGGTGTCTCTGGGTACAGAGAAACAACTGGTGTCCCTGGGTGCAGAGAAACAACTGGTGTCCCTGGGTGCAGAGAAACAACTGGTGTCCTTGGGTGCAGAGAAACAACTGGTGTCCCTGGGTGCAGAGAAACAACTGGCGTCCCTGGGTGCAGAGAAACAACTGGCGTCCCTGGGTGCAGAGAAACAACTGGCATCCCTGGGTGGGCTCAAACCACCAAGCTTTCGGTTAACAGTCTCTGCCCATGGCAGGGGTGGATGGGATGAGCTTGAGGATCCCTCTAACCCAAAGCAGCCTGGGATTCTGGGATTCTGTGCAGTGTTATCCCAGGGAACTCTGTCTGGCAGACCCCGCAGCTCCAGGGATTTCTGCACCAGGAGCATGGCACCCAAACCTCAGTGCCCAGCAGGTGACGTCACCCTTGGTGCAGGATTGGTGTTAAAACCCCTCTGATTCCACTGAAATTCCCTTCCCAGCCCCCAGGGCTGCCCAGCAGAGGCCCTAAATTCCTAAATTCTGGGATTAAGAGGGAGGAATTGCCCCATGGAGCTGGGAGCAGCTCCAAAGGAGCCCCTGTGCTCTCCCTCGTGTGCCTGCTGTTCTCACTGCTCTCTCCCCACCCTGCAGGTTCCTGACGCTTGGGTTCCTCTCCCAGGAGGATGAAGCCAGCCTGGAAAAGGAGGATGTGTAACCTCAGAGTGACCCTGGAATTATCTCCGTTTTCCTGTGTACAGCAAAGCGTCCCAACCTCTATTTATGCAATAAAACCCCCCCTTTGTTTAGAAAATAAAAATCAAAAATAAGCTTGGGCGCTGCTTCCTCAAAGGGTTGGAGCTGCAGGGGGGATCAGCTGCAAGGAAGTGGCTGGGATGGAAGAGGAAAACACTCTGGAGGGAAAAAAATTGAGGGGGAAGAACACTCTGGATCCATCCTGGGCAGCTCCAAAATGCATGGAGAGGCAGAAGGAAGTGGAGAGGGCTCAGTGCGCCTTTGCAGCTGCTTCCTGCAAGGCTCAGGCTGGGGAATGCAGGAGAGGAGCTTTTCCAGGCACTTTGTGCATCCAGGATTTCCTTGGATCCGTGGAAATCACCTTGGATCCGTGGAAATCACGGCATCACCTGAAGGAAGGAAGTTTCATGGGAGGTTAATCCTGAAATCTCTCGTTGGTTCCTTGTTTTCTGCTCAGCCTGGGGCAGCTGTTCCTGCCTGGGCAGTGGCACCAAATCCTTGGGCGTGGAATCCTGGGATTTGGGATGGAAGAGACCTAAAATCACCTCGTTCCACCCCAGCTGTGTCAGGGACACCTTCCACTGTCCCAGGCTGCTCCCAGCCCCATCCAGCCTGGCCTTGGGCACTGCCAGGATCCAGGGGCAGCCACAGCATTTTGGGAATTTCATTCCAGGGGCTGCTCACCCTCCCAGGGAACAATTCCTGCCCAAAATCCCATCAAATCCTACTTTGAAGCCATTCCCTGTGTCCTGTCCCTCTGTCCCTTGTCCCCAGGCCCTCTCCAGCTCTCCTGGAGCCCCTTTAGGAGCTCTGAGCTCTCCCTGGAGCTTCTCCTTCTCCAGACTGGACGTTCCCAGCTCTCCCAGCCTGGCCCCAGAGCAGATTGACGTTAATCGACAGAGAAAGGCAGCAGTGAGGGCTCAGGTGTGGCAGTGCCTCAGGGACCTCTGCCTTCGCATTCCCATTTCCATTCCAAAGCACTTCCTAGACCCTTCTGGGCGTTCAGGAGGAGCAGAAATTTGCCAGTGGCGTGGGGAGAGGAGGGAAGAGAAGGCTGGAGGAGCCCTGGGCCCCAGCCCTCACCTGAGTGGGGAGGGCAGGGGATGCTCGGGGAGCTCTGGCTCTGCTGGAATCACTCCCCGGAACTGCAGGGGTGTTAGAAATCTCTCTTTTTCCTGCCGTCTCCTTGGAGACTGGGGAACAAAAGCAGCGCAGAAAGCCATTCGCAGCACAGAGAGAGCTCCTGCTGTGCAATATCCTGCTGTATCCTCGAGAAATCCCCTGCTCCAGCAGCCTCAGGGACTCCCAGGGTTGCAGGGAGTGCAGCAGATCCCCTCTGCTCCCAGCACTCACCTGGGCATGCCAAGGAGAGCTCGGGGGAATTGAATTCAACTCCTGTGGTGGCAGCTCGGTGCCCATCTTCCCCGAGAGTTCTGCCCCAAACCTCCTCCAGGGAACTGGCAGCTCTGGTGACACCAGTGGCTCTGGACAGTCACTGCTTATTTTTGGATATTAGCCCCAATCTGGAGTTTTTAGGCTCTCCAGAGCAGATTTTTCTAGCAGAAAAAATAATAACAATCATGAGGTTTTGGTTTTGGGGTTTTTTTGGTTTGTTTTTTTTAGCTTTTCAACTACTGCTCCGTAAGCAGAACCAAAGGGACACAATCTCCCTTTACAACTCCATTTACCACCAAAGCCACTGGGTGCAGTTCAGCACCCAAAGCAATCAAGTCTGGCTTAAAATCGTCCCTGCCAAAGATGTGCAAGAAGGGAATTAATGCTCTTTTTTTTTTTTTTTTTTGCCCCTGGATATGGGGGAAGGAGCAGTGAGGAGTCTTGTCACTGAGACACACAGAGCAGTCACACGAGACAAGAGATTTTCACAGAGGTTCTTCCGATCCAGCTCCCAGCTGAGAGAGCGGAGAGAAGAGACCCCTTTGTTTATTTCTTACTTTTTATACATTTGTGGGTCTGGCAGGAGATTGGCTTTTTGGGGTTTCCACCCCTCAGCCTCAGTGGCCAGACCTACTGTCAGTTACAATTGTTTTCAGGTTAGAAAAATGCAAACAAAGGACAGAGAATGAAAAACAAAGGATTTGTTTATGTTACATCTGTGGGAAAAGGTAGAAAACTGCTCTAATATTCTACAGGAGCTAAAAGATTTGACTCCGTTTATGAATTCAAAAGGCTAATAAAAAAACTCAGAAAAACCAGAGTAACAGAGTCTCCTCAGAAATCCTGCAAATTATCATGTTTCTGCCTCGGCAGCCGGATCAGAAAAAAATCTTTGCAGGTAAAAGGCTTCAAGTCTGGTCCAGCCTGATTTTTAGAATCCCAGAGGGGTTTGGGGTGGAAGGGATTTTAAGGATCAGCCAGTGCCATGGCAGGGGCACCTCCCACTGTCCCAGGCTGCTCCCAGCCCCAGGGTCCAACCTGGCCTTGGGCACTGCCAGGGATCCAGGGGCAGCCACAGCTGCTCTGGGAATTCCATCCCAGCCCCTCCTCACCCTCACAGCCAGGAATTTTCTCCCAATCTCCCTCCTAGCCCTGCCTCCCTCCTGCTTGAGGCCGTTCCGAAATGTCAGCGTAGCATCAGAGCTCAGGTAAGCCCAGAGGTCGGGATGGTGGACATCCAACAAATTCCCAGGATAAGAATAGGTCCTGTCCAGTCCTATCCCTTCCCGAACTGAACCAAAGCCCGTTCCCTGATACTCCATGGGGGGGTCTGACCTGTGCCAACAGCTTCCAGGTGATTTCACCTTTGGGGAATCCCCGTGTGCCACAACTCCAGCAGGAAAAAAAGCTGCTGACACTGGGGGGAGACAGCAGCTCAGCTTTGCTGCAGTTCCTCCTCCAGAAACCAGCTGCGGACCTGGAATTCTGAAAGAATCCCTGAACCCCTGAGGTTGGAAAAGCCCTCCCTGTGCCCAGCCCAGAGCGCTGAGTGCCACCTCCAGGAATTCCTTGGGCACAGAAGGGATCCGTGGGTAAAAAGCACGTTTAAAAGAGGAAAAGAGAATTCAGTTCAGTTTGGCTGAGGAGGAGGAGGAGGCAGCGAGGATAGAGAGCCTTGGAGTGCTTGGTGTATCCCGGAGTCATCAAGGTGGGAAGAGCCCTTGAGGGATCATCAGTGCCACCATGGCCTCAGCACCGCCCAAACCCACACCAACAGCTTCAGCACCAGAGGAGCCACACAGGAACCTCTTGGAAATATTCCCATCCCAAAAATCTGGGCCGGGTCACCGTGGTGCCTACAGAACACGGGGTCTGTCCTTCTCCCCCGTCCCATGAAATTCCTCTTGTCCAAAGCAGCATTCAGGCTGTGCCTCCCTCGCACAGTCTGCGTTTCTGATACTGTCACCAGAGCCAAGTGCTGAAGACACAAAATAAAAGGCTCAAAATTAAAAACTGGCTTCTGAATTTCCAGTGTTTGCACTTTCAGGGTTCATTTTATTCTCATGAAGGCTGTGTGGGTTTGAACAAAAGCTGCAGTCCTTGTGGAGTGATCAGGAAAGGAGCTGGTGGGATTTTAAGGGGAACAAACAAAACCCTCCCAGGTTCTGAGGGGACTCTGGCAGCTGCTGGAATAGGGAGCTCTGGGGTTTCTGAGGTCCTGAGAATGAGAAATGAACCTTCAACAGGACAGTTTTGTCATTAGACTTCAGCTGACATGAGCTCAGCTTAATTTTAGTGCCACTGAAAGTTTTTAGTCTGAGACTTCTGCCAGAATGACCCCGGGCCGGGGCCGGAGGGAGGCAGAGCTCCCTGAGCAGCGTCCCAAGGGCCTCACACCCAAACACTGACCCCAACTCCTGCTTCTCCTCTTGGGAATCAGCAATTCCCCCTGATCTTCCCTGCCCTGCAAATGTTCTGTGCAGGGAAGAATCTTTCACCGTTCCCTGGAATCCCAGCTCCAGTCTCGGCAGCGTTGCTTCCAACTTGTTGCATCCTCTAATTACAGCAGGTATGACACAGTTAATTAGTTAATGTTTGTTATGAACCTCAGCCTTCCAGGCTAGTGGGGAGCTGATGGACCTCACACGAGGGGGCTGGAATATCCTGAGTGGGATAAACCCACAGGAATGATCCAGCCCCACCCTGGCCCTGCCCAGACCCCCAACAATCCCAGCCCGTGCATCCCTGGCAGCGCTGTCCAAAGGCTCCTGGAGCTCTGGCAGCCTCAGGGCCGTGCCCATTGCCTGGGGAGCCTGGGCAGTGCCAGCACCCTCTGGGGAAGAACCTTTCCCTAAAATCCAACCCCAATCCCTGCTGGCACAGCTGCAGCCAGGATCCTGTCCCTGTCCCATGGAACAGAAGTCGGATGAGCTTGAGGAGTCTCCCTCAGGCTCCTCCAGCTGAACATCCCAAGTTCCCTCAACCTCTGCTCATGTGGCCCCTCCAGACCTTTCCTCACCCTTTGGACACTCTCCAAGAGCTTGGGATTGCAGCTCCACATGGAAAACACCCCAGTGTCCAACCCACGAGCGTGTGGGGAGAGCTCAGGTGAAATTTCCAAAACCCGAGTTTGATGTTTTCCCTCTGGATTTGATCCAAGGGCCATTTTTTTGGCTGTGAGCGACCTGGAGGGGACTGGGAGGTGGCACAACCCGAGTCATTCCCCAGCTGGGCTTTGAAGCTGCTTTGTCTTGGCTGCTGGAGCAATTCCAGCGTGTCTGGGCTCAGCTGGACCTCGCCTGGCTCACGCTTGGAGCAGTTTGGGATAATCCCAGCTGAAAACAGCAACTCCTGGCAGCTGCCACAATTATCCCATGGCAATGAGCTCCTTGTGTGCTCCTGCAGAGGGAAAGTTTGCTCGGGCACAGGTGAGAGATTCGGCTTTTATCCCGGCGGATTTCCGTCTGGCAGCCATTCCTGCTGCCTCAGATCAGCTCCTGGAAGTGTCCCAGCCTGTCCCAGGGCTGGGATGTGGCTGTCACATGGAGGAGGATGGATGTGGCTGCTTCCTGTTGATCCCATGAAGCACAGATGGGTGACTCTCCTTTTTGATTATCCCATTTTTTTTTTCCTGGACTTCCTCCCGCCGCTTGGCTTCGCTCCCCGGTGCCTCAGCTTCCAACGGCGCGGCGCTTTCGCAGTCCTCCAGCTCTTCTTATCTGCTCTGACTCATTTCTCTGGCCTAAACTCGGGCTCATTTCCCGGCCTGGCTGATGTGGGGAAGCTCGGGGCCCAGCACCGACAAACGGCAGCTCCTGACGGCGGAGTTTGAGTCAAAGAACGGAGCCTGGGCCTCGTGTCTGGGCTCTGAACCCGCTCTGCTGTTCTGCTTTTCTCGCACCCACGAACATTAGTGTGTTCTCTCTTCTCCCCATGCCCCCTCCTCTCCCACCCGGGCCCTGCAGGAAGAAATTCCAAGGAATAAATGCAACAGGGACAGAGCCTGAGCTTCGAGTGATGTCTCCTGGCTTTCCGTTCCTGGCCGCCCTTCTCCCGCTCCTCGGTGGGCTCCACTTTGCCTGCTCGCTCAGAAAAGCTTTCATCCCAAAACTCCCAAATCATCCAGCTTGGGAGAGACCTCTGGGATCATCCAGTCCCACCCCTAAATTATGTCCCCAAGTGCTTTGGGCCCCGGGCTGCAGAAAGCTGCCAGCACTGAGGACTTGAAAATGGGGGGAAAAAAAATGTTCCCATTTCAAACGTTCCCACCTAGAAACGCGTTGGGTCGCCCATTACAAACCTGCTCCAAGAGCTGGAGGAAAAATAAATGTTTGTGGGATTGGTTTTTTTTTTTCCATGAAGATGAGGCTTGGAAAAGCATCTAGGAGTGGTTAGTCAATGAGACGTGATGGAAATGGAAATGATTTGCATTCCAGCTCGAGCAGAGGGACGTCTGTCACAGCTTCTCCCCCAGCGTTTGGATCTGACTCTGCCTCTTGTCCTTATGCAAAGATCCTTAAATTCTCTTTTTCCCACATCTTAGAGAAAATCTCCACACACACCATAGATCCCTGAGCGGGACCAGAGCTTGGCTTCGCTCTCCTGCAGCGTTCGAGTGCCCTGAGCCTCCCTCCGAGAGCTCCTGCTGGCAAACCCAATAAAACAACGGGGATTTCAAACCCTGCTGAGGAGCTGGGATGTTGTTTCAAGGGCTCTTGATTAGAGGCGCTGCTGTTGGGTAACATCCTCCCATTAGCTTGAGTCAGATGTTCAAGGAATTGCTCGTCATCCCAAATTACCAGTTGAGTCACAGCTGCGTGAGCCACAATATTTTCCTTCCCCGCGAAGGGTTACGGGGTTTTGTGGGGAGCAGGGGCTGTAATTATCCCACACAGCAGCCGAGGGGGAGTGGAGGAAAGGCGAGGACTCGTCTTGGAGGGGTTTCTGTAAAATCCCAGCCTTCCTGGGATTTCAGACTCAGCTCTTTTTCCTGCCCACGGGTTTCCACGCTCGTTAAAAAGGGATTGGGGAGAAACGTTTTGCCAGGCCTCAAGCTCCCAGAGGGAAATGGGAAGGGATTTGACAAAGCTTTCCCAGCCTTTTCCAGGAAAAGGATACTGTTCTGTTTTTCCCTTTGTTTTCCGGGAAACTGGCAGCAAACACTTCCTCTTCCCTAATGCTTTTTTCCCATTAAATCCTCCATGGGCGATTCCCCCTCGTCTTCCCAAAGAATACAAAGCAGGAAGGACAATTCCTGGGACACAAATTGCTCACTTGGGATGATTCTTGGTGTTAAATATATGGGAAGCAGGTGATTGGAGTTCTCCAGCCTGGAGGAGAGAAAGTTCTGGGCAGATTTTAGAGCCTTCACAGGGCCTGAAGCGGCTCCAGGAGAGCTGGGGAGGGACTGGGGACAAGGGCTGGAGGGACAGGACACAGGGAATGGCTTCAAAGTGGGATCTGATGGGATATCGAGCAGGAATTATTCCCTAGCAGGGTGCTGAGGCCCTGGAATGAAATTCCCAAAAAGCTGTGGCTGCCCCTGGATCCCAGGCAGTGTCCCAGACCAGGCTGGAGATTGGGCTTGGAGCAGCCTGGGACAGTGGGAGAGGGATGGAACAAGATGAGTTTTCAGCTCCTTCCTCCCCAAACCATTCCACAATCCCATGACCCTCTGATCCCATTGCTGGTCCCGTGGACTCTGCTGTGTCAGGGGGAGCAGGACACACCTTTCCATGGAACAGCAGTGGGAAAACTGCCCGGACAGCTGCCGAGCCCTGGAACCAAATCCCGGGGAGGCAGCAGAGCCAGGACTCTGAGCCCTTCAGGCTGGGGCTTGTTCTCCTTCCCGTGAACCCAGACACAACAGTGGGTGCTGGGATTTGTGTTCCTTGTCCCCAGCGGGGCCAGCAGGGCAGGGCAGCTGTCACTGGGCCACGGGGTGAGCGGAGCTGTGTCTCAAGAGGAGCCGAGGGCTGTGCAATCCCTGCCTTTCCCCTGGGACAGAGGCGCCTCAGCCGTTCCTTTCCTCATTCTGATTTCACAGCGCTCCCAACCCAGCAGCACGGCCTGGGAGGAGCAGCTGAACTGGGAAAGGGCTCAGCCTGGAGAAAAAGAGGCTCAGTGTTGGGAGCTTCCCCATCATCCAGGTGGTTCCAGGGACTTTTTCCCCCTGCACAGCTCCGAGCCAAGCCGAAGGAAGAGACGGAGTCTTCAGGTTTAGCTTTTTCAAGGTTGCATTTTTCATTTATTGTTTCTTATCTTACAAATTTCTCACAGTCCAGCACGATGTTTGCAGGTGCATGGACTTCTCACGTCTCCCCCCGAGCTGGGCTGTCCTTAATCTTTTATACTAATTACTGCGTGTTC
>JANEHK010000773.1:2866-15761 GCA_025960845.1 Tachycineta bicolor | reverse complement strand
TCTGGAATTCTGTGCAATCTCACCCCTGGAGCAGCAGAGCTGCTTCCCAGAGCAGCAGCCCCAGGTATTGGCAGCCTCTGGGCAGCGATGCCATTGAAGTGTCTCTGACAGGATTTGCATCACCTTGACCCCTGCTGTTGTACAAAAACTTTTTTTTTTAATTAGCCGGGAAGCAAATTAAAAAAGTTGGCTGTGCAGGAATTAGGCCTTTTGGCTGATAGTTTGGGAAGCATCTGTCTCCATTGCCTGCAAATTAGTCTTCCACGGGAGAGTAATCAGATGTTTAATGCAGCCACAAATGAAATCACCCATCGTTAACTATTCAAACCAAGAGGTCTGTAAAGGAGCGGCCCAACAAATCCCCCTGGGCTGAGGGCAGGGGGAGCTGGGGAGGGCCTGGTGCCACATTTTTGGGGTGGGGATGGGGGCAGTGGAGCCACCTGAGAGCCTCTGCTGACCCAGAGCCCGGCTGGGGCGTTTGGAGCAAAACCCGAGACATGAACCAGAAAAACACGGGTTTGTGAGGGATGGGGGCTCGGTGAGGTGGGGTCTCAGAACCTGCTGCTCTCCCAGGAATTGATTTCCAGTTTGCTAAGGCAGCATCTCCCCAGCCCCATGGCTTCTGCTGCCCCTCACCTCGGGGCTGGCCATGGGAATCACTCTGGAGAGGCAGCACTGGGCTCATCCTCCTCCTCCTCCTCCTCCTCCAAACCCCTGCCCACCCATCCAGCCTCCTGGAGCTCCGGGGTGGCCTCACTGCACCCAAAGGTGGTGGTGGGGACACAGGGAGTGTGCTGGGATGTCCTGGGAGAATCACAGCCTGCAGTGACATCCCCGCTGGTGCAGCAGGAGCAGCGCTGACCTTGGAAGGCTGTGACAGACTGCCGGTTTGGAGCTGGGAAAAACAAAGCTCCAAGGGCTTTTCCTCCCGGATTTGGTCTCTCCAAACTCCTGGCCAGTGAATTCCTGGGAAAGAAAACCAAACCAGGCGTTGACACGGGACAGAGGGAGGTGCAGATGCTGCCAGGTGTGCCCTGCCCTGCTGGGGAAGCGCCCAGCACAGGAGCTGTGTGCAACCTCCTAAACCAGGATTTTTAGGATATTCTCCACACATATTTTCTCATTCATGATGGGAATACATCACTTCATGTATTGATTGTGGGGTTTTTTTTCCCACACCATTCACCCACAGGTGCCTCTGGCCCACAGCACCTGTTTGGGATGGAAGTTCATCATCAGGATACAGGAAAAAAAAAAACCCAAAAAACCCCCAGGGAATTCTGGGCTCAGGCTGACAGCAACACAAACTCATGACAAACACAGAGAGCCAGGGAGACATTTACCCCTGTGAAAGAGGTCAGCACAGAGGTTATGGACCACCTGAGCCTGGGGAGCTGCCTCCATCCACAGGGCTGCATTCTGCCCTTAAAGAGTAATCCCTTAAAAATGACTTTTGTGCCGGAGGAGGGAAGGAAATGGAGGGAGTGTGAGAGCCTGCGTGCTGGAGAAGTAAGTTCTTTGTTGCCTAGAGCTTGTTAAATCCATACATCGAAGAGAAGAATAAATAAAAAATCAAATCTCTACTTCTGAAAAGCGTTTCTGTGGGGAGCTGCTTCCCTGAATCTTCCAGCCCCGGCCTGTGTCAATAAATCAATAGCTGATGCAGGTTGGCTGCAATCGGCTGCAGGAGAGCAGGCGAGTGATGGATGGACAGGAGAGAGGCGAATCTAAGAGATAGGGCAGAGGTGATGCTCACCTTGAGCTTTATTGTTTGCCACTGACAGACAAGGTAGTGTGGAGGCATTAACGGGAGTGCAGAGGGTGGGAGTGGCGGTGGAGCCCGGATTCCTCTCCCCAGGAGCCTCCCGTGTCCCTCCTCTGCCTTCCCCAGCGCTCTTCTCCGCCGCACGAACGGTTAAAGTGAGCTGAGGAGAAGCTGGAGGATGCTCTGGGAGGGAGGGATGGCCCTCACCCCCGCCCAGGGGCTCCCATGAGGAGCTCTCCGCTGCAAGGGAACCTCGCTGCTCCCGCGTGGGAAGGAGAGAAATGCGGGATTGTCCGCTTCGGCATCAGAAAGGGGACAACTGCACCAGGGACAGAAGGACCAGGTCTGCTGGTTTGGAGTCGGATTCAGGCAGCACAGACCAAACCCAGCCCTCCCTCACAACCAGGGGCAGGCCAGAGCAGTGCTGGCCTTCCATGAGCCCGGCTCATGAGGTGAGGTCTTTCCTTCTGCCGCCCTCCTCCCTGCCCCGAACTCGGGGAGAGCTTTGGGACCCTCCCTGTCCCCTGGGACTGACGCCAGAGGGAAGCTGGTGAGAAATGGTCGCTCTGGAATTCTGTGCAAGCTCACCCTTGGAGCACCAGAGCAGCAGCCCCAGGTACCCTTGTCACCCTTGTCACCTTTGTCACCCCTGTCACCCTTGTCACCCTTGTCACCTTTGTCACCCTTGTCACCCTTGTCACTCTGAGCCACTTCTCCTTAACTTCAGCTTCATGAGTTACCCCACTCAGGCCGCACTGGCCTCATGCAACTGCCCTCATTCCAGCCCCTCCAAAATTCAGGGAGTTCCAACACACGAGGAAACACAGAGAGAAAAGAATTCCTTTTGGTTTGCCCTCAGAGAGAGCTGGAAACCTCCACATTCTCCTAGGAAAACAGGAAAATGACCATCTGCCCTCTTCTCCAGGCTGATCTCGAACTTCAGAGCTCCTCAAATGCCCCTTAATATCCCTGCGTGTGAGTCCCAGCCAATCCCACCCCTGGTGCCGCTCCCTGCCCAGCTCCCAGGGCAGGGTTATCGAGTGTGGCTTGACACAGGACTAAAATGATCTGTTCTGATTTCTCCTCTGCTCCTCTCTTAATCATTGCTAACCTCTCATTTGCCTTTTTGTCTGCAGCTGAGCGTGGAGATGACATTTCCAGAGAACTCCCCACGTTAACTCCAAGAGCTCTTCCCTGAGCAGCAGCAGCAGCCAATTTGGAGCCCATGGAGGTGGTTAAAGATGTTTTCCTCGTGTGCATGTCTTTGCATTTATCAACATTGTATTTCATCCGCCCTTTTATTGCCCAGCCTCCTCATATCCTTGGATGCTTCTGCAAACTTTCCCAATCATTCTTTGTGGCAACTTCCGTGACAATTCCTGCCTCCTCACCAAGATTTATCGCTGCATTTTCTGTTTGTTTTTTTTTTTTTTCCCCTGAATTATTTAAGACTGTGTGGATCAGGATGCGCCCCAGAACCGACCCCTGCAAACCTCACATGGAAATTCTCCATGAGGGTTGGTATCCTGGTCACCTTCCTGGTCCCAGGTTCTCCAGGAGAAGCAAACTTATTGCAGGCCCAGGACACCGCAGAGGAAGGGGACTACTTCTGGAGAATATGGAAGAAGCAACAGATCCTGTGAGACAAACAGGAATGTGGAGGAAGATCCTTCACCCAGCAAGAGGCTTCTGCCATGGAGGGGTTGTCTTCAAGCCCTCAGTCTGTCCTGAGCTCGGCCTGTCCAGTCTGTTCATCCCCAGACCTGGGCTCCCATGGGAGCAATTCTGGCCTGGGAACATTCAGAGCTGGATTTTCGTAGAATCAGAGAATCCCAGACTTGTTTGGGTTGGGTTGGCTTGAAGATCATCTGGTTCCAGCCCCCTGCCATGGGCAGGGATGACACCCTCTGGACACCACTCTCTTCTCCTGGGGTGGCTGCAGCCTTGGCTGTCAGGGAAAGGTTCTTCCCCCCGAGGCTGCTGGGCACTGCCCAGGCTCCCCAGGGAATGGTCCCAGCCCCGAGGCTGCCAGAGCTGCAGGAGCGTTTGGACACCGCTCTCAGGGGTGCTCAGGGTGGGATTGTTGGGGTGTCTGTGCAGGGTTGGACTCAATCCTTGGGGATCCCTTCCCACTCAGCATTTCGAGGATTCTGTGACTCCCAACCAAGCCATGGAGGTGCTGCATCACCTCCCACAGTGTCCCAAAGGGTGCAGCAGACCCCCAACCACCTCAATCTGCCCAACTTTCCCCTTGACAAGAGGAGAAGCAGGGGAAGCAGGGAAATCCAGCTTCACTTTCTTCCTCCCTCCAGTTCCCTCTTGGTTTCATTCAGAACAGCTTGGAAAACAATAGCCAAAAATAACCAGGCTGGCAGGGAGGGCTGGAGGGAGAGGACACTGCTATGGCAACTGCGATCACTCCCTGCCCCGCTGTGGAGGCAGAGCTGCAGGTTTGTCTCTATTCCCCAGAAGATTGGCTCGGCCCCAGCCCCAGGCATGCCCCGAGCCTGTCTCTCTTCGGGTGGGCAAACTGGCACCTCACCCGCCGGGCACTGCCGGGCTGGGGAAGGGCAGCCAGGAACAAATAAAACCTGGGCGCTGCGAGTGGCTGGGAAAGAGCAGAGCTGTGGTTTCCACGCTGGGTCTCCCCCTCCATCCGTGCAAAGATTTCATGAGCACGGCCACAGCGAGGCTGAGACGCTTAAAAATAAAAATAACCCAGCCGAGGGCAGCCAGAGAGTGCTCTTAGGGCGACGGCACGGGCTGGATGCGAGAGGATGAGATGTTTAAAAGGTTTGAAAGCAAACCTAAAGCCAGATCAAAAAGACAGGCACTGCATGGTGTAAAAACCCCTCAGGCTTCTCCACATCACTTCAGACTCCTCAAGGAGAGTGTGTGTTGAAGTAAATGACATGGGGAGATTTGGGCTGTCCCATCACCCTTCCATGGGCAGCTGTGACCCCTCTGGGTCCTTGGCCAGCCCAGCCCCATCTCCTTGGCGCTCTGGGGAAGCCAAGACCTCGCTCACAATCTCCTCCCCAAGCTGGATGGGGAGATTTGTCTGTGCTGGTTTGGGTTTCATGCTGTGGGTGCCTCATTAGGATCATCTTGGTCTTTAGCCAAATCCTCCTGAGTTCATCTGAAATGTCCCTTCCAAGCAGCACCTGCACCAGGGGCCTCTGCTGCCCCTTCCCAACCTGAGGTTTATTGCTGAGGGCAGAATTTCAGTAGGGTTTAACATCCCCAAATCTGCAGGTGGGCCACGTTTTTGGGTCACAGTCTGCTTCCTTCAGGATCCTTCGGAGCAGACACGCCACGGCCAGCTCTTCTGCCGAGGACCAGGGCCACACACGGAGCAGGAACCGCCACAGGTCTGGCCCAGAGTCATGAGAAAAAATCATCTTCAGCCTTTTTATTTCTTTTTTTTTTCCTCCCCCGAAGCTACAGCTTGTCAACATGTCCCCTGAAATAAACCCGGGGAAGATACAATTAGATTAAACCCGAGTAACTTCTTCACTTACTCAGGAGCATTACAGGCACCTTACACATGGAAATTAAGTACCATTTGAAGCATCCTGCATTGGCAGGTCAAAGTATTTAATTTCAGCTTTTAAATAGCGTTTCCTTCCGGAGCTTTCCCTCACCCACTTCATTCGGCTGAAGTCAACACTGTTCCTGGTGTTTGTCTGATGGAGGACTTGTCACATCACAGGTTCCATTTCTGCTCATCTTTGCTTTGCTTTTCACATCAGCTTTCCTCCGAGGGAGCTCTGCCCCAGCAGCTATTGAAAGCCGGAGCTCCTGAGAGCCTGGCACATTCCCAGCTGGATTCCTCTCCAGCCTGGCCACTCACATTTTGGTGGCAGTGTGAGGGCTGGTAACCAATTCAGAGACAACAAACTAATTCCCTCCAAGTTTCTGAGGAAGAGAACGGGGCTGGACTCAGTGGAATCACAGAATCCTTTTGGTTGGAGAAGCCCCCTAAGATCATCAAGAACTGCCGTTAACCCAGCCCCATGTTCACCACTAAACCTTGTCCCCTAGTGCCACATGCCCACATTTTTTTTTGGACACTTCCAGTGGTGGTGTGTCACTGAGACACACAAAGCAGCCAAGAGATTTTCGCAGAGGTCCTTCCGATCCAGCTCACAGCTGAGAGAGTGGAGAGAAGAAACCCCTTTGTTTATTTCTTACTTTTTATACATTTGTGGGTCTGGCAGGAGATTGGCTTTTTGGGGTTTCCACCCCTCAGCCTCAGTGGCCAGACCAACTGTCAGTTACAATTGTTTTCAGGTTAGAAATATGCAAACAAAGGACAGAGAATGAAAAACAAAGGATTTGTTTACGTTACATCTGTGGGAAAAGGTAGAAAACTGCTCTAATATTCTACAGTAACTGAAAGATCTGACTCCATTTCAAAAGGCTTTAAAAACTCAGAAAAACCAGGGTAACAGTGGTGACCATACCACTGCTCTGGGAAGCCTGTGCCAATGCCCAGCCACTCTTTCCATGAAGAAAATTTTCTTCACGGCAATAATATCAAAGCAAACCTCCTCTGGGGCAGCTTGAGGCCATTTCCTCTCTTCCTGTCACTTATTACCTGGGAGAAAAGACTCAAATCTCCATCTCCAGGATGTGCCCAGCGTAGCCCCAATATTCAGGCTGGTAGCAGTTCCAGGGGGTCTTTTCCAGCCTAAATGATTCTATGATTCCAAAATCATCAACAATTAACCCACCACCAAACCATGTCCCTAATCTACATCCCCTTTAAATCCCTCCAGAGACTGGGATTTGTGTCTTGGTGTTTCTCCATGGCCTTGTCTGGTTTCAGTGGTGCCTGAGAACTTACCAGAGCTGGTTTGACCGAAAGAAGGGGATAATTTAAAGAATTACGGAGTGGTTTGGGTTGGAAGGGACCTTAAAGATCATCACATCCCAACCCCTGCCGTGGGCAAAGACAACACATCTGCGCTGGCAGAGCTGGAGACAGCGAGCAGTTTCCAGGTGTGACAAACCTGGAGCTGCCCCTGAGGCAGGACTGCCACCTGTGCAGGCACAGAGTCATTCTGTGCCACGGAATCATTCAGGCTGGAGAAGAGATTTAAGATCCTTTGAGTCCAACCCACATCCCTGCAGCCACATCGGGCGTGGCAGGGTGGGGATGTCCCAGGGATAATGAGGGAGGGCTGATGGCTTCCTGGGACACCTGGCTGTGGTGTCCCAGGCACAGCTGTCCCACCTGGCCCGGGCGGGCACGAGTGCCACGGGCTGTGGAGCCCTGACATGCCAGCCTGGAGCGGGGAACACCCTTCCTTCTACAACTGCAGGGAACCAAGGGGGAGGGTGGGCTTTTTTGTCCTCTTCTCATCCTTTCACTGACATCCCTAGGTCAAGCCTGGCTCTCCCCTGGGCCCAGCACTGCCCCGGTCCTGCAGAGCCGTGCCCTGGACCCACCCAAAACGCCCAGCGCCGCCACCTCCTCCAGCTGCTGCAGAAAATCCCCGGCGTCCCTGCCCTGGCCGGGCTCTGCCGCCTTCCCTGGCTCTCAGTACAGTATCTGCCGGCCCCCTCCCTGCTCCTCGGGCTTTGTCAAAGCACATTTCCCAATTAGAGGATAAAAATATTCCATTCCTGACTCCGCGAGCTATCGATTTTGCCTGTAGCTGTGGAGGGGGCGAGGGCGGGCGTGCGCGGGGTAGGGAGAGGTGAAGGGCTGCAGGCACGAAGTGCAGCTGCCTCCCCCCTACCCCTTTATTATTATTGTTATTATTCATCCCGGTGAAAAGCAGCGAGCAGGACTGGTTAGCTCAGCTGACCACTGATAGAGAACAGGGGATCGATACTTAATTGACACAGGCTGGGCAGCCGGAGCAGGGATTGGAGATGGGGGAAGGCTTCTGGGAGGAGGGAGGGGAAGAGGAGAGAAGGAACAAAAGCCAGGGAACGGAGGAGAAGCTGGGAGGAGCGGGGAAATAATGAAGGAAGAGGCCGAGATGGACGGGGAGCCCTCGGAGCCCGGCGCGCCCCGCTCGGTGGGAGCGGCTCCACGCCGGGCGCGGCGGGACCGGAGAGGCGGCAGCGGGGCGGGGACGCTCGGTGGCACCCACAGCGTCCCTGGGGAGCAAGGAGGAGCCCCCTCTGTCCCTGGGGCGGGTGCAGGGCACCCTCAGCACCGCGCGGTGCCCAGCGCCAGCGCTGCCAGCTGTCCCTCCTTGCCCAGCACCCGAGGGACAGGGACCCGAGGGGCAGAAGCACCCTCAGGAGACCCGAACAGCCCAGGGAACAACCTGCTGGCCTGGCATCTCTCCCAGCAGCTCGGGGTGAACGCCACCTCCCTCTGCGCCCCCGCCGTGGCGGCACAGCCTGTGCCACGCGCTGCATCTGTCCCTAGAGATGGTCTGAACTCCCCAAACCTCGTTTTCCTGGCTCTGGAAAACGCCTCGGGAGGTGTTGGAAGGGTGAGTTTGAGCAGTGAGGCTGGTCTAGAGAGCAGCATTCCAGCCCAAGGAAGGGGTTGGAACGAGGTCATCTTCAAGGCCCCTTCCAACCCAAACCGGGCTGGGATTTTATGACTCCATGACTTGTCTTCTCTCTCGTTGGTCATCCTCTCTCTGCCCAACCCTGCTGTGGAGCTGACAGCTCTCAGGGCGGGGTCTGTCGAGGACAGATGTGTCACCTGGTGGCCCTGCTCATTCCAGTCCCTTGAGAAGAGCGAGTTTTGAGTGCTCAGCGGAGCCCACGGTGCCCTGACTTCTCAGGAAAAGCCCTGAGCAGGCTGGGGAGTGCACAGAGGCCAGGTGAGGGACCACACCTGGCAGCCACCCCCTCGCTGAAGTCAGCTTCAGCGAGGGCCCCACCAGAGCCTCTCCCCTGGGTGGGGCACCAGATTTACGAGGAAAATGTGGACAAGCTGGAGAACCATGAAGGGAATGAACAGGAACAGGAGGTTTGGGAGACGTGGCCTTTGAGGAAGAGTAGAAGGCAGTGAGTTCCTGCGCTCCAGAAGGGACAAGATAGAGCAGCAAATCCAGAAGGACAGGAGGACACTGGCTGGTTTCTTCTCCATCTCAGATAAGGGAGGACAGGAGTAACCCAGCCAGGCTGAAGATGGGCTCCTGGGCAGCAGCCAGCTTCTCTCTCAGGATTCTGGTGGCCCTGAACACGATTCTTACAGAGGTCTGGGGGAGAACAGGATGGACATTCCTGCAGAACTCCAAGAAATACTGTGTGGTATGGAGGCCTCCAAAGGGAACTTTGACAAGAAGAACAGAAAATTGATGAATTTCTTCAGGACTTGGAGCTCCAAAGCACTGGGCAAAACATCCTTGGGGCCTCATGCTGGGCCGGGAAGAGAGAAGCCAAGATGTGTCTTGACCTTCAAAGTCCTTCAGCTGCCCACAGCTGGGGCTGCTCTTCCCTGGGAGCAGAGCTGGGCTCTCAGCCCAAGACAGAGGCAGCAGGACTCATTCCATGGGCAAAAGGCTCTTCCTCCCTGCACGTGGAATAAGAGGGATGACCTTTCCCAGGCCTGAAGGTCATGTTTCTTCCTCTTTCATTTTACCCCGAGTGCTTCCAGTTCTCTACCCACCGTCTCCAATGGGACACCCATGCACAGGAAGCCTTCAAGGCTGACCTTCACCAGCACCTCCCACCACACAACCCAACCGTCCAGGGAGAGGCCAGTTGGCCTTGAGCAGAGCCCAACAGAGCCTGTGGCTGCCTCCCAGCCAACAGGAAGAAGAAGGCTTCTCCAGGCGTCTTCTCCTGCTTCAGGTGTTTCAACCTACACAGGACGTGCCAGCCTGGAGACACCTGGGAGTGCCCGGATGGCAAAGGGTCTCTTCCCACCCATTGCCCATGGATGGGAAAGGCAGATGTATTTAACTGGTCTTAGCACCAACCAAAAAGAGCTCTGAAAGCAGGGATGGGGTGGTGGCAAAACAACATTTTGACTTGGTAGTTGTTTTTATGGACTCTTCGAGGCCCAGCCTGCCATTTGCTCCTCGTTCAGGCATGGGCCCCACCAGGCCGCGGCAGAGGGAACCTCATCGCAGGGCCTGCCTGGTCACTCTTGATCTATAACACGTCAGCCTTAAAAGGATCCTCTCCATCTCCTTAAACAATGTATTGCCGCTGTCCATCGCTCCCATTAATGCATAAAAAATCATTAGGCATTTCTATGGAGACCCATCGCCATAAACGCAGCCTCCAAATGCACTCGGCATTAAAGCGGCCAAAGTAAACTGAGGCGATTCCTGCGGTAAAACCCTCTCCTCGCTCGCTCATCCCACCCCAGCCCTCCCCCAGCCCTCGCCGTCTCTCTTCCCTCGATCAATTTTATGGTGCTTGCCTGGGGTTCATTAATGTTTCCGGAATCTCTCTGTGCCCTGTTTAAAAATTCTTAATTAAGCAAGGTTTTTTTGTTTACACTTGAACTAATTACACTTTTAAACCCGACAATAAAACATCAGCTCTGGGCCATTAGGGCCCGCCACGGGCAGGCAATTCAGGAACTGCCATGCTCTGCAAGGAGATAGGAAGGCCGGGGATGCAGCCTAGCTTCCGTCAAGAGGACGCCAGGATCTTCACCGGGCACATGGAGATGGGGGCCAAGGGTTCGAGCAGCCAGATGTCCCCTTCAGCTCTTCCTCGTTCCCTCCGGATGCGCCTTCCCTCCGAGATAAGGCCTGGCAGAGGAGGTGGGTGGGGAGGTGTCCTCTCCCGGTCCCATCGCTGTTTGCCACGCTTGGGTTCTCCACACAACCGGGCTGTTTTTCCAGAGGCACGTTGGCCCGGTAATGGGTGGTGGAGGAAATGGAGGCCTGGGGAACGGGCCTCATGGAGGCGGTGAGGCCCGGGATGGCGGCGGTTGGGTTGTGTCCAACGGGCCGGGCGAGAGCACGGGTCTGTGCCCAAGGAGTGGCTCTCCCAGGTGGCCAAGGAGCAGAAGGGATGGAGCAGATCCTCTGGGACACGTCTGTCTCCATCCGCAAGGGAATGTGCCCCAGCCGGGTGCGGGAGCGCATCTCAGGAGCTTGGGTTCAGCTTCTCAGCACTGCAGAAAACTCCTTTTCCCTGGCTGTTGTCCACCTTGTGTCCATCCCTGGGGGCAGGAGCTGAGCTGGGGTGCTCAGTCCTTGGTGTGGTGGCAGCTGATGCTGCTGGAGACCCTTCAGGCAGGAGATGGTGCAGCTGGTGGTGGACACAGGGTCAGCCCTGCCCACCAGGACGTGAATTCCCAAAAGTGCCCATGAGCACAGCAATAAGGGTCATCCAGGAGCTGTTCTGCTCCAGTCAGGACCAGCAGAAGCTGGTCATGAGTTCTCCTCCCACCACAGGGGTGGCTCTCCAGACTAGCTCCAAACTGGTATTTCCTGCCTTCTTCCTGTGCCATCCAAAAGTACCCTTCCTTGACATCAGGAAGGCCCATGGGGCAGGATGAAGTTGGGGCAGGGTGAGTTTAGGACATGAGGAAGACTGGAGCGTGAAGATGGGAATGGGGCAGGGCTGTTGGGAGCCTTTGGGTAATGTCAGTGGTGGCCGTGTGGAGAAGGGGAGGCAGGACATGGCTGGGTACTGGTCCCTGCACACTGGCAGCTCTCGGTGGCCTCGTTTTCCTGATTTCTGTGAGGCTCTTGCTTTTGTTGCACCCCAACAGCAGAGGGGTGGAAAACCTCCATATCCCACACAGCCAGGCAGCCTCCTCCAGCTTCTCAAGGTGCCCACAAAGAGGAAAGAGGGAAACCAAGTCCTGATGGCCCAACTTTTACTCAGGTGCTTCCATGAGGTCCCCACCAGAGGGGAAAAAACAGAGTTCCAGAACTCCCTCTGCAAAAGCCTTCTGTGGCAATTGAGCCCCTGGAAAATCCTTCCAGCAGGAGACATTCAGATTGGACACAAAAAATTACTGACAGTGTGGTCAGGCAGCGGCAGAGGTTGCCCAGGGCCGTGGTGGAGTCACCATCTCTGGAAGCATTCAAAAGCCACGAGGATGTGGCACTTGGGGACGTGGCTCAGCAGGGAAACAATGCTGGGTCAATGGCTGGACTCCATGATCTTGGAGGTCTTTTCCAGCCTTTACAATTCCATGATTCCATGAGTCACTTTCTCTTCCCCACGCGGGGAGCAGAGAAGGATTTGGAGTGAAATAAACACCCTGAGCAGGACCAAATGCTTGCATCCAGCTCTAAATCCTGCTCCCCACCTTGCGCCATCCCAAAAGGCTGCCCCCAGCACGGCTGCCTTTTGGAAATCCCTTTTCCTGCCTGTTGCCAGCAGGGAGCTTGGGAAAAATGTCGCAGCCTCACCGAGATCCCTGCAACCAACCTGCTTGATAAATTCCCCCACACAGTGAGAAATGGGGCTTCAAAGACATTGGGATTTTTCCACAGATATTTATTTAAAAAATAAAGATCCATATCTAAAACGTTTTGGGGAAATATTGCATTTTTTAACGCAAAAAAAAAAAAAAAAAAAAAAAAAATCCCCAGATGCTCAAAGGTTTTTGTGAGCCTAATTCATAAAGAAACCAGTGGATTTTCTTGGAAAGATGGGAGGAATACAAGACGAGAATTGGCTGTTCCAACGCGCCGATCTTTCTTTTCTCCTCTCCTTTTTGAAGCAGGAAACATCACATTTTGTGAGAATACGTGAATCAAAGCCCGAGAAGAGAGTTGATTCTTTCCTCACGGCCGCCGCTGCCCACGGGAGCTCCCAGCGCTCCTCCCGGCCAGGAGCGGGAGCGCAGCGGCAGCAGCGAGTCCATCCCCTCCTCGGCAGAAATCCCTCCGGTTTGGGGCTTATTTATTCATTCTGGACGAGATCTGTTTGGTGTCAGCTGCTGCTTCGTGTGAAATCTGCCTGGATCAATCTCAGGTGAATGTGAGCTCCCCGTGCTGCCCCTGGAGAAGGAATTTCCCGGGGATATTCCTGCGGGGATTTTATCCCAGCACAGCAGAGTCCAACCTTGTTCCAGTTCATTGTCCCCAAGGGTCATGAGGGGAACCTCGGCACAGAGCAGAGGAGCAGCTCCCCAGGATTCCCAAACTACTGCCAGCCCTGGGAGAGGGACTGGGGGTGCTGCTGGTGAGAGGCTCAGGCTGCCCCGGCCATGGGCACTGACCCCAGAAA
>JANEHK010000771.1:0-13551 GCA_025960845.1 Tachycineta bicolor | reverse complement strand
ACGCGGCAGCTGCAGCTCCTGCACTTCTGCCTCTTCCTGGGCATCTCCCTGGCTGCCCTCCTGGCCAACGGCCTCATCATCAGCGCCGTAGCCTGCGGCCACCTCCTGCACACGCCCATGTTCTTCTTCCTGCTCAACCTGGCCCTCACTGACCTGGGCTCCATCCTCACCACTGTCCCCAAAGCCATGCACAATTCCCTCTGGGACACCAGGACCATCTCCTACACAGGATGTGCTGCACAGGCCTTTTTCTTTCTGTTCTTCATTGGAGCAGAGTATGTCCTCCTGATCATCATGTGCTATGACCGCTACGTGTCCATCTGCAAACCCCTGCACTACGGGACCCTCCTGGGCAGCAGAGCTTGTGCCCACATGGCAGCAGCTGCCTGGGCCAGTGCCTTTCTCTATTCACTGCTGCACACAGCCAATACATTTTCCCTGCCCCTGTGCCATGGCAATGCCCTGAGTCAGTTCTTCTGTGAAATCCCCCCAATCCTCAAGCTCTCCTGCTCCAAATCCTATCTCAGGGAACTTGGGCTCATTGTAGTTAGTGCCTGCTTATTATTTGGGTGTTTTGTGTTTATTGTTTTCTCCTATGTACAGATCTTCAGGGCTGTGCTGAGGATCCCCTCTGAGCAGGGACGGCACAAAGCCTTTTCTACCTGCCTCCCTCACCTGGCTGTGGTCTCCCTGTTCCTCAGCACTGTCATGTTTGCCTACTTGAAACCCCCCTCCATCCCCTCCCCATCGCTGGATCTGGCCCTGTCAGTTCTGTACTCAGTGGTGCCTCCAACCTTGAACCCCCTCATCTACAGCCTTAGGAACCAGGAGCTCAAGGCTGCAGTGTGGAGACTGATGACTGGATGCTGTCAGGAACATTAAACTGTGGGCCAATTTCTGTAAATCACTTAATATAATTTAATATAATAATATAACACCTAATGTAATAAAAATAATCTGTGTTACTTCTTATTAGTTTGGTTGTGGGTTTTTGTTTTTTCTTTCCTTTCTTTTTTCATGTTGTCCACAAAGAAATGTCATTGTAATAAAACACATATTTTTGGTTGCATCTTGCACTGCAACCTAAGACTGGCTTCCAGGCTCCTTGCCCAGGCTCTCTCCAGAACACGCCCAGGCCAATGCTCAGCAGAGAAAAGCCCCGTGAGCAGCCCCAGGGTGGCCGTGGGCAGGCTGGGGGCAAACAGCATGGCTGGGGCTCTGCAAGGTCCCTGGGGGAGATGGGAAGGAGCAGCAGAGCAGGGGCTGATCCATCCCCACTGCGCTGGACACCCCAGGGCAGCGTCCCAGAGCGTCCTCATGCACCTGCCAACAACATCCCCCCTCTGCAGCCCTGGCTTCTCCCCCAGCTCACACAGGTGCCGCATCCTTGCAGGCACAGACACGGCAGCACTGGCTCAGGAGCCCCTGTTTGCACTGCCCAGAGCAGGCGTGAGCACCCCCATGGTGTTGGTGTGGGGAGATGAACCTGAGGGAGCACAAATGCCATCATCAGCCCCTGGGGCCAGGAAGGGCTGGGGGACAGCAGGGAAACCACTCAGGTTTGTGGTGGCCTCTGAAGTCATCCAGAAAGTTTGTTCCCATGAGCTGTGAGTTTCCTGTGCCACTGCAGATGTTGTTGCTCAGAGCCAGGGCTGCCTGGCAGCCACCCCCAAACTGCCCTCAGCATTTCCTTTGCTTCACCTTGGCTTTCTTTACTCCTCCTGCTACAAGTTCCTTCCTATTGCCAATCCCTGTTCCCTCCCCTACAAACAGCCCATCCCTGGCTGCCCTTTCCTTGTTGGCCCCACTCCCCGTTTCAGTTCCTGAGTTCCTGGCACCATGAGAACGTCTCTTGGGGAGCAGGAACATCCTCAAGTGCTTCAGGAATTGTCTGCAGGCTCCTGCAGTGCCTGGTGCTGCTCCTTTGCCAGAGGCACCACAGGCCAGGGGGGCACATCTGGGCTGCTGTGTCTAGCTGTGGGGCTCCCTGTTCTGGGCAAGGAGGAGGAGCTGCAGAGGCTCTGCAGAACTGACAGGATGGGCTTTGGGGCTGTGAGGAGAAGCTGAGGCACCTGGGCTGCTGGAGCTTCTGGAGAGGAGGCCCAGGGCTCATCCTGCAACTGCTGCAAGGGTGGTTTCAGAGAATCACAGAATCAGCAAGGTTGGAAAAGACCTTGGACATCATCAAGTCCAACCTTGGACCCCTCTTCATATGACTTGTGTTCCAGACCCCTCACCAGCCTTGTTGCCCTTCTCTGGACATGCTCCAGCCCCTCCATGGCCTTCCCTAGTTTGGGGGTCCAGTACTGGATACTGCACTCGAGGTGCTGCCCAGCCAGTGCCGAGCACAGGGGAAGAATCACTGCTCTGCTCCTGCTGGCCACACTGTTCCTGATCCACAGGAGTGCCAGGGGTTGGATGGGGGAAATGGTGGGGAGAGGGTGGGGACAAAGTCTGATTGAGTGTCAGCCATGAAGGGTCTTGATTTTCATATTTAATTAGTTTGCATTTAATGTGCTGAGTATCAATATCAATCGGACATTGCTGATCTCAAACTATAAATATGTATTAAATGAAAATGATTCATGCTAATTGTAATTGTATCAATATTTTAAAAATATATATTTTAGAAAATACTTGTCATAAAATAATAAAGGGAAAAGTAGATGTGATTAGTGTTACAAAGCAGAGAGGCCCCTTGGCAGATGCTACATGAGAAAAATAAGATACAGGATGCAGTTTGAGATAAGCAAGAGTTTCAGAGCTGGATTGGCCAATGCTGGGACTACTCTAAGCTAGGGAGGTGGGCCCTTTACAGATGTTATGGGATACAGGATGTCTTAAGATAGAACTGGCCTTGAGATGGACAAAGTTGGGACTATTCCAAGGTAGGGAGTTTGGTGGTGATTTTATCCATGAAATAATTACTTTTTGGAACAAAGTGCTTAGTTATGTATAACAAAAAACTTAAAGTGCACGTGCAGCCAGTGAGGTTATTCAGAGGACGTGAGGAAGATGATGAGCCTTCATCTAAAGAAGACCACCAAAAAGCCAAGAAGACCCCCTAACAACAAGTGGAGCATGTGCTATGTAGTATAGTGACATAGATTATACAAATTGAAAATAGAAAGAGATTTACAAGAAATATTAAATAATATGTATTAGCATACAGTATATAAGTTTAAGTTGGATTACTTTGTTTTGTACGTGAAGTAGGGTGAGTAACTCCCCCCTCTGCACCTCGGTCGTTTTTGCTTATGCTTTATCCGAACATTACTTATCTTTAATTAATCACTGCCAAATTTTTGTATATGCTTGATTAGAAAATGCTACTTAAATAAAATTGCATTGTTGCTAAATTCAACTTTGTTGCTTATTAAATTAGACATATAGAGCTTCATTTATAACAATTTGGTGCTGAAACCCAGGAACTCCAGCCTGGGGAAGGATGGCTAGTCTCGTGAAGCAGCTCCCCACCAGCTCTTTTAAGGTGGCCCCGAGCTTAGACCAGGCTCCCTTGGAGAAGGAGTTCCAATTACGATAATGAGTAAGATAAAGAAGCCAGCAATAAGAGGCACACATAAAGGCTGCCATTGGAGTGCCAGCTAAAGGTAAAGGTGCCTGTAAAATGTCTTGTGCACAAGAACCATGTGGGAAAATGGACTGTGTAAGTACCACAGGATTGGGCAGGGGCATGGCTGTACGTTTGTGTGTGTGTAGAATATCTAAAATGGGGGCTGGTATCCCAGACCCCTGAAGCAAGTGTGAACCTCCCAGTACCACATTTTCAGCCCTCTGTGGGGAGACTGGCTGGGAAAGAAGGGAAGTGAAAAGAGAGAATGAGTGAGGTTCCCTGGGAGGGACTGGCATGGAGGGTCCCAGCCCGAGAACCCAGGGAAAGGTCCTCGAGGAGAAGGGAGTGATCTGATCTCTGGGCAAGGTGAATAAGGAGAGGAGCAATTGAGTCAAGTTCAATTTTCATTGAGAAGAAAATAGTTGGTGACTTTAGTAGTAGACTAAGAGGGACTGCAAGGGGAAGTGATTAGAAGGATATACTCGGGGAAGACAGATTGGGAGAAAGATTGGAAGTAGGCATGAGGCAAACAGTTGGTAAAAGACAACATAGTGCAACAGAATAATAATTGAGAGGACTGAGCCACGAAGTGAGTGAGGGAGACCAAAATTCTCTTGGTACCAGGGATTTCTTGGTTTATTGCTGCCAAAAATGAGTCCGAGGAAAAGTAAGTCCTTAGACCCAGGAGCTGTGAATTATGAAAGAAATTCACAAGAGCCTTGTATACTTGGGGGTTCTCAGAAGGGGAGCATCCCTCATGACAGGCCACTGGGGATGACGTTACAATACTGGGATGCATGGGATTCCCGAAGAGGAAAAAGTAAGCAGAAAATGATTAATTATTGTATGTTTGAATGGACAAAGGAAATTATCTGGAAAGATACTTTATACTGGCCAAAGTTTGGACCCTTTGAAGATTGGATTTGCTAGGCATTGAATTTTTATGTGAATTCAAAAGAACCTTTTAATCTGGAAGAAAGCAAATATGCTGCTCTGTGGCTTCCCAGGGGAAAGGGTGAATTTGTCGCTCAAAGGCAGGGAAGCGAGGGTTTTCCATTCTATCCTTTACAAACTAGAGGGCAAGCAGCCAAAAAAGACAGACACGAGCCCTAGGATCTGTTAGATCACCTCCCACCCCGTTATAGGCAACCTCATCAGCTCGTTCAACCCCAAGCCCCCAAGGGTCCTCCTGTAAATGCAAATGCACCCCCTATTCAGGAGGAGCCAGTAGCACATAGAACTAGAGGTGGGGGGAAATGGGGAGAAGTGATGATGGGGATTGGGGAAGCAAAAATGGAAGATGGACTATACCCGCTTAGAAAAGTTCCAATGGCAAACCCAGAACAGAGACCTATTGGTGATGTGAGTATTCCCCTGAACACAGAGGATGTCAGGGAGTTTAAGGAGGAGATTGGCAGGCTGCTAGAGGATCCTATTGGAGTGGCAGAGAGATCAGATCAGTTCTTGGGGCCAAATATATACACCTGGGTGGAACTGCAGTCTATCTTTGGAGTCTTGTTTACCATGGAAGCAAGAGAAATTATTAGACATTCGGGAATGAGGGTTTGGGATATAGAATATCAGGGGCCAGACCAGAAGGGTCTGAAATGGCCTGTGCAAGATCCAGGTTGGAATAATCAGATTGAAAGACACAGGCAGAATAGGACTGATCTCCTGTGGATGATTATCTGAGGAATCTGGGAAACAGTGCCCAAGGGGCAAAATATAAGGAAAGCTCTAAGTGAGCACCAAGGGAAGGATGAACCCCTGGCAGACTGGTCAGAAAGACTAAGAAAAGCCTTGCAGTTATATTCAGTTGTAGACCCTGATACTGCAGCAGGACAGGTCCTTTTGAAAACACAATTTGTAGCTGAGGCCTGGGGGCACATCTGGAAGAAGCTGGAAAATGTAGAGAATTGGCAGGATAGGGGGCTTCAGGGATTGTTAAGAGAAGCACAGAAAGTGCTTGTGAGACGAGTTGAGGAGAGGCAAAAGACAAAACCACAGGTTTCAATGGCAGCAGTCAAGGAAACACAGACAACCATGAGTACAGAGAAGCGCTCAGGAAAGAACAAACAACAGAAGAAAGTAGGTCCCACCTCTGGGGTTACGAGATCCATGTGTTTTTCCTGTCACCAGAAAGGACACTTACAAACTTCTTGTCCCAACTCCAGCGGTACAGGTCTCACTTTTGTTTATTGCCACAAATGGGATATCTACAAAAATTCTGTAGAAAGAGGCATCAAGATGAGAAAATGTTTCAAGAAGACTAGGGGGGGTCAGGGGCTCTATTTAATAAGGACCGAACACCTAGAAGGGCCCTTGATAAAACTGAAAATAGGTCCTCAAAAGGAAGAAATTCCATTTTTGGTGGACACAGAAGTTACTAAGTCCACAGTAGGAAAACTACCAAAGGGATGTGAAGTAAGTAATGAACGTGCCCCTGTAATTAGGGTTAATGGAGAAGATTTTCTGGTTCCTGTAAATAAAAATGTGCAGAATGAATTGGATAAAAAATTTGGACTGAATGATTTGGTATTAATACCAGAGGCTGATAATAATTTATTAGGAAGGGACTTAATAATAGCCTTGGGGATTGAAATAACACCCTGTGAAGGAAAACTTAAAATCTATTCTTACCTGAAGAAGATAATTTCGAGATTAGCGACACTGTGTGGTATACTGGTGAAGCAGGAAAATTAAACATTCAGCCCATTAGCATTGAAATACAGAACCCAGAAATCCCCATTCGAGTAAAACAATATCCGACATCATTGGAAGGCCAGAAGGGATTGAAACCGGTAGTTGAGAATTCAGTACATCAGGGGGTGTTGGAGTCCTGTGTGTCACCACATAATACCCCCATCCTGCCGGTAAAGAAGCCTGATGGTAGCTACCGACTAGTGCAGGATCTCAGAGCGGTAAATCCAAGAACCATTACCCGCTTTCCAGGAGTAGCTAAGCCAGATACCTCCTAATTACATTTGGCACAGTGTCGTGGATTTAAAGGATGCCTTTTGAACTTGCTCTCTGGATGAGGGCAGTAGGGATTGCCTTTGAGTAGGAGGACCCAGATACAGGTAGGAGAGAGCAATTAAGGTGAACGGTGCTACTGCAAGGTTTTACAATTGGCACAGAATTATTTTGGGAGGGCGTTAGAAAATCTTTGGAAGTCCTTTGAGTTACCCAAAGGAATTAAGCTGCTACAGTATGTAGATGATTTGTTAGTAGCAAGAGAAACTGAAGAGGAAGCTAGAAGGGGTACTATTAAGCTTCTAAATTTTCTGGGAGAAAATGGGCAGAAGATATCAAAGTCAAAATTGCAGTTTGTAGAGTCAGAAGTGTGGTATTTAGGTCATTGCATTAGTAAGCAAAAGAAAAAGCTAAACCCTGAAAGGGTTCCAGGAATATTGAACATGGGACCCCCAAAGTCTAAAAGTGAAATAAAGCTGCTTTTGAGTCTTTGGTGTTATTGTAGGCAAGAGATAGAAGGGTTTAGTAGAAAAGTAAAATTTCTAAATGAGAAATTAACTACCAATTGCTTGAAATGGACTGAAAGGGATCAGCAAAATTTGAAGCAAGTTAAAGAAGCTCTACTGCAAGATCCTGTACTGAGTCTTCCCAATCTAGACAAGCCTCTTCAATTATTTGCTAATACAGTTGATCAAACAGCTTATGAAGTATTGACTCAAGATTGGGCAGGAAGCCAAAAGCCAGTAGGATAATTTTTCAAATTATTGGATCCAATTAGTAAAAGTCGGCCAACATGCCTGCAAGCTCTGGTAGTCACTGCTGTGTTAGTAGAAGAAACCCACAAAAGTAACCTTTGGGGCACCACTAGAAGTGTACATCTCCCCCAATATTAGGGGAATCCTTGCTAAAAACACTGGAAAATGGTTAACTGATAGCAGAATATTAAAATATGAGGCTATCTTGATAGACTGCTCTGAATTAGAGCTGAGAGTGGCAAATATATAAAGCCCCCGCTCAGTTCCTTTATGCGGACCCAGGGGAAGAATTAATACATGATTGCATGGAGGACATAGAGTTACAAACAAAACTATGCCCAGATTAAAGAGAACAAGAATTAAAAACAGGAGAAACATTATTTATAGATGGATCATCCCAAGTGGTAGACAGAAGAAGAAAATCTGGGTATGCCACTATTTGTGGAGAAAAACTGGAAGTAAAAGCATCTGGTCCCCTTAGCCCGTCCTGGTCAGCACAAGCCTGTGAACTCTATGCATTATTCTGTGCATTGCTGTTATTAAAGGATCGAGAAGGGACCATATACACCGACTCAAAATATGCCTTTGGGGTAGTGCACACATTTAGGAAAATTTGGAAAGAAAGGGGACTTATAAACACTCAAAGAAAAGGATTAGTGCACCAAGGATTAATAATTCAAATTCTTAAAGCTTTGAAGAGCCCAAAAAAGATAGCAGTGTTTCATGTGAAAGGCCACCAGAGGGGGAGAGGCATTAGAACAAGAAGAAACAATTTGGCTGATGATGAAGCTAAGAAAGCTGCCCTGAGGGAAAACAGCAATGTAATTATGACTTTTCAGGAAGCAGGAACACAAAATCAAACACCATACTTTTCTTTAGCAGAAGTAGAAGGCATGAAAAACCTAGGAGCCACTCTGAAAGAGAGACAATGGATTCTCCCTGACAAAACCACAGTTCAAATGGCAGAAAAAGGCTAGACTCATGCTTCAAGGGTAAAAGGACCTATACCAAATAAAGATTGGAAAATGTTTTTCAGCACCAGGAGACCTGAAAGTAAAATTTAAAACTACTTAAATTTGATTAAGTCTTTTTTTTTTTTTTTAAGCCTTAATTTATTAAAAAACTGAGTTGCAAACAGTAAAAGTAAAATTGTAATTAATCCACAACATGAGTGAAGAAAGCATTTGGTGCCCAGAGGCTTTAGCTCATATGGAAAATCATTTCCAGCTGTGGATTTCACATAATGCTGCAATACATTTGGTGTGCCACCCACATATTGAAAGAATAACCCAGCCCCAGGATATTCAAGATATCCTTAGTACAGAGAGGTCAGAAGCTGCCATCCCGCAGAGAGAAGTTTCCATGTTTCAGCAAGGTTGCTGCAAACATGGTCATCAGTGTGAGCGGTGTAAAGCAGTGACCATGAAGTGGCTGAGACAAAGACATTGGCACAGAACAACTGTACCTTCGGACCAAAGGGATGCAGCTTTTATGATTCATTGTATACGATGTTTTAGTAGAGTACAGTGAGACTTTAGAATGCACAATTGGGTTTTAGCACAGATCAACTTTGATACTTATTTGCAACAATTTATAATAAAAGATCATGTACAAAGAGCATTTATTTATTTAGTGTAACACACAGAAGGATTAGTGGCTTTGAGAATACTGCAAGAACAAAAGATAATAGCAGTAAAATGTGGATATAGTAAGACACCCAGAAACAACAGAAAAAAAGAAATTAATTGTGTTGCTTAACTTGTCCAAACTATTGAACTCCTTTGATAATTAACCATTACAGTTCTGTGTTTTGTAATTGCAACTAACTTTAATTTATTAGAAAAATTAGGCATTCTGGATTGGCTGTTGACAGCAACTCCATTGAGTTTGGAGGCACAACAATGCCAATGGGAAGGGATTAGACACTTCCTTGATCAATGGGAACAGCCTGAACAAATTGAAAAATCTTTTAAGAGGGCCTCAGTGACTAACACTAACAGATTTCATTGAGGAACGACAATTCCAGAAAAGAGACAGGAAACACCTGTTACTAAAAGTGTCCAAGAACAAGTAACACACTGGGAGTGTACTAAGCATGGCTTAGAGTGTCGCCCATGGGTTTGTGTTTTTTGTGCGCTTTGCCTTAATTTGTGGTGGAGAATAACAAGAGCAGAAGAAAGAGAGAGACAATTGATTTGTTTCACTTGCTTATATTGCGTGTATGAACAGTTAACTTTAAAAGGCATTTTCAGTGATTTTTTTGGAACACCTTTGAGATATGAAGATGGAACTTTTTATGCAGTGGTCCAAATAATAGAAAATTTAGACCAATAAGTTTTTACTATATTAGCTTTTGAGCAGGTGAGGGAGGAAACGATTTATAGTATTATAGAGCACTGTATCATAATTAACGGTCACTGTGGAGAAAGAATTTGTGTGCCACACTATGGACACATTTTTTACGTGAATTGTCATTGTGAATGTGCCTATTGGTGGTGATGAAAACTTAGTATTAATCCCCAACATTGGAGTAAAAATCTACCACCAAATCAGGTTGTTAACTGAAGTAGTGAAAAAGCAAATCTTATTGTGGTGGGCACATCTCCAGAGCTTTGGTGGTTTAGACTAAAAGAAGAAGTAGCTGACTAACCCAGAGAGAGAGAGAGAGGGCAGTACTGCGAGAACTGTGAGTAATCTGCACCATCCTTGAAACAAACATGAGGCCAAGGGTACCAGTGAGACCAAATGCACCAGTGACTAGATCCCAGGATATAAACCTTCCTCCCAAGAATCCTGACATCTTGGCCCTTGGCTGCAACCCAAAGAGCCTTGAGGACAGTAGAAAGTCAAAACTCCTAAGGATTATTTTCACTGTGTTTGTGGTGATGTCCTTGGCAACTGGCCAAAACTATGGAGCCACTCTGGACAGAGTCCATGAGAGAAGGGAATGAGCAATGAAGGACCAAACAATTATAAAACAAGCGGCATAAGAGTGGGCAATGAGAGAACAATCTATGCAAAAACAAAGTCCCAAAAATGTTGATCCTTGTAATAAATGGCATCACTCCATGTGGGTCAAGGTTGAGATGGAATTTGTGTTCGTGGCACTTCCACATGTTAGTCCTGCCTGCTACGATCACAGCAATATTACAGAAGTTTGTGTTAAAAATAGAAAACTGGATTAGGTAGGGAAAAATTTAGGATTTAATGGACGAGCACCTTATCCTAACACTGATCAAATTTGTCGTCAATATGAATTTTTTTTTTTGGTTTTTTTGTTTTTTTTTTTTTTTTTTTTTTTTGTTTGTTTTGTTTTTTTGAGAAAGATGAGAATGGGAATGACCTAAGTATAGGTATAGGAGGTACAGCATTAAGAAAAAAAAAAAAAAAGAAGAAAAACCAAAAGAAACAAAAGAAATAAGAATAAAGGCCATAGGGAAAGAATTAAAGGAACTGGATAAGCTGTATGAACAAGAAAAACAGCACTGGGATTTGACAACCTCAACTAAGATCATTTTTGTAGATTTGATGCAAGAAATTGCTACAGAAGCAGGATTATCCAAATGCTGGATCTGTGGGGGACTTGGAATGGCTGAAAGACGGCTGTGGAGAGGTGAGAGTCTAGCTCCAGAACAATTTTTCAAATGGAATCATACTCAAATTTCCAAGACATTAAAACCACCTGAAGGATGGATTTTGAGTCATCAAGTAATTGGAAGTCTGTATGACTCGAGAAGGAAGGAAATATAATGAAGTGGTAGGATATACTGTGTGTATATCTATTTTAGTAGTTAATTTGGATAATAAAACTAAGACCTGGCGACCAAAAACTTTTACTGGGTATTGGAGAATAACAAATGAAATTAATTGTGAGTGGAATAATCAAACTGATTTTTGCTGGCATAAAGGTCCTGGAGCTAACCCCTACCAGTATATAAAAGACCTAAAATCCTACTGGGAACAAGAAGAAAAAACAGAGAGTAAATAGAAAGCCCCTGATGGACTATATTGGATTTGTGGGCAATGACCATAGAGTGAATTACCTCAAAAGTGGGAGGGAACCTGTACCTTAGGAGTTATACGACCCTCCTTCTTCGACATATCAAGGTCTAGGAGCAATATGCTGGGAACACCACTTGATGAGACTCTGGAAAGGAATAAAAGAGATTTAAACCTCAACTTCCCAAAGGCAGGGGGAAACCAGGAATGGGGGGAACACGAAGGGCCTGCAGAAAGAATGATAGCGTATTATGACCCAGCAACTCGGGCTGAGGGTGGATCTTGGGGATATAGGACCCCAATTTATCTATTGAATCCGTTGATAAGACTCAAGGCAGTAGTGGAGGTTGTATCAAACCATACTTCTGATGACCTGAAGTTACTGGCCAAGCAGCATTCACAAATGTGAGCATTTATATATCAAACCAGAATTGCCCTAGATTATCTGTTGGCTGAAGAAAGGGAAATTTGAGGAAGATTTAAGGAATTTGAGTGCTGTGTGCAGAGAGATGATCATGGGGAAACCATCACAAAACTTGCTGGAGAAATTAAAAGGGTGGCACACATACCTGTTCAAAAGTGGAATTCTATTCTAAAAACGGATTTGTGGGATAACCTCTTTGGAGGAGCCTGGTGGAAGAAGGTGGGATTTATGGTGTTGTGTGCTGGATTAGGATTGTTATTCTTACCATGCATGATTCCATGTCTTATTAGACTAATCCACCCAGCGATAGAAGGAATGCAAATGACAGCAATGCCCATTGATCCAGAATTGGCAGCAAAAGGGAAACCAAATCCTTTGATGATATTAAAAAGTAGACCTACTCACACTCAAAAGGAAGGAGGCAAAGAGATGTTGACTGAACATAAAGAGACTACTCTAGCACAAGAGATGTTAACCAAATTTGAGAAGGAATGTGAAAAGCTTGATGCAGCATGGGAGATGTTAGAAAAATTAGAGGCTGAAATGAGAGACTGTGAAAACCTGGATTATTGGGAATATAGAAGAAATTGAGATTCAGTTTTAATTAAAAATTAAAAATGAATCAATAGGATTAAAAAGAGAATGGGGTAAATTGTAATAAATGAAAATGATTCATGCTAATTGTAACCATATTAATATTTCAGAAATATTTATTTTAGAAAATATTTGTGAAAAGTAATAAAGGGAAAAGTAGATGTGATTGTTTTACAAAGCAGATGGGCCTCTTGGCAGATGCTACATGAGAAAAATGAGATACAGGATGCAGTTTGAGATAAGCAAAGTTTCAAAACTGGATTGGCCAAAGCTGGGACTACTCCAAGGTAGGGAGATGGGCCCTTTGCAAATGCTATGGGATACAGGATGTCCTAAGATAGAACTGGCCTTGAGATGGACAAAGTTGGGACTATTCCCAGGTAGGGAGTTTGGGTGGTGGTTTGATCCATGAAATAATTACTTTTTGGAACATAATGCTTAATTATGTATAACACAAAACTTAGAGCGCATGCGCAATCAGTAAGGTTATTCATAGGAGGAGAGGAAGATGATGAGCCTTCATCTGAAGAAGACCACCAAAAATCCAAGAAGACCCCTAACAACAAATGGAACATGTGCTATGTACTATAGTGACATCGATTTTAAGAATTGAAAATAGGAGATTCACTGGAAATATTAATGAATATGTATTAGCATAGATAATATAAGATTAAGTTGGATTACTTTGTTTTGTACATGAGGTAGGGTGAGAAGCCCCTCCCTCCGTACCCTGGTCAGTTTTGCTTATGCTTTATCCAAACAGTACTTATCTTTAATTAATCTGCGGAAATTTTTGTATATGCTTGATTATAATATGCTACTTAAAAAAAAAAATTCATTCCAGCTAAATTCAACTTCTTTGCTGATGAAATTAGACATATAGAGCTTCATTTAAAACCTTACCTTCCTACCTTCCTTTTTCCTTCATCCTTTCCGTCTCTCTCATTTCTTTCTTTTTTCTTTCTTTCTTTCTTGGGAGCAGGGGCCCTTACTCTCCCAAAATCACCGTCCCTAGACCTCAAGCCCTGCACAGCACAGCACCTTAAACTCAGACTTCCCACAGCAACCTCCCACAAGCCACTTCCAGGCCTCAAAATTCCTAAAAGCACCAGCAGCCTTTAAAAACCGTCTCTTGCTTTCCCTCCCTCTACTCCCCTACTCCAAGAGCCCAAACCACCCCATCCCCCATTGCAATCCCTACCTCTCCCAACTTTCCTACCACGCCCACACTG
>JANEHK010000770.1:3921-18336 GCA_025960845.1 Tachycineta bicolor | reverse complement strand
TTCTAACTTTTTCTCACACATGTAACATAAAAAAATCCTTTTTTTTTCATTCTCTGTCCTTTGTTTGCATATTTCTAACCTGAAAACAATTGTAACTGACAGTTAGTCTGGCCATTTGGCTGAGAGGTGAAAACTCCAGAAGCCAATCCACAGCCAGACCCACAAATGTATAAAAAGTAAGAAATAAACAGGCAGGGGGCTCTCGGCCTTGGCGCAGCCTTGTGCTCTCAGAGAGGAACCCTCTGCCCTGCGAAATTTCTCGTCTCTGTGTGATTACTTTGCGTATCCCTATCACAGGATTCATTGACGCAGGCTGAGCTCCAGTTCTTACTTCCAGGCCTTTTTCTGGCCATGTCCATCTTCAGGTATCAGCCAGCTCCGCTGATCCCTGAGGCGGGCGGGGCCGTGACGGCACAAAGGGGCCACGCGCTGGCTTGAGGCAGGGCTGTGATGTCACACAGCTGTCCTGGCCACAGCACTGTGACATCACGCCAAGCCTATATAAGCCGCGCCAGCACCAACAGCTGCCAGTGCAGCCGTGATGGCACGTGCCGGAGCCATGAGTGACGGCGGTGTCCTACTAGCTGCACTTGTCCTGCTGCTGGCCGCCGTGGCTGCCTGCTGGGCCCTTGGCCACTGGCAACCACGGAGGCAGCAGACACGGACCCCCAAGCGGAACAATGTTCCCAGAGTCTGGCCCAGAGGCTCACAGAGGAACCGAGGAGCCCCTGCAGCTCCCAGGCACTCCAGACCTCGGGCCACCCCTCGCAAGCGGCCACGTGCTCCCGCCAGCCCCCTGGACTTGTTCTGCTGCTGCCGCCCCTGCGTGGCAGCGGCCCAGGAGCTGCAGGAACTGATGCTGCTGCACTGGGCTCGCAAAGGGACACGTGTGCCGCTCTACACTGGGATGTGGCAGGCCTTGTGGAAAGAACTGGAGAAGCTGGTGAAGCTGGGCCACCTGCCCTGCGGTGGCTCCTTCAGCTCCTCACAAAGCCTCCATCCCTCCAAGAGGCTGCTCCCAGCAACATTCTCTATCCCTGGGAGAGCCTTGACCCTTGCACGGAAGGCTCAGCAGCGCACACCCGCCATCCCTGCAGGAAGCTCAGGCTGTCAGAGACCCTCCATCCTGCCAGGAGCCTCTGCTATCTCTGACAGCCTCCATCCCTCGCAGAGGCTCAGCGAGACCCGTCCGCCTGCAGAAGGTGCAGAGCCCGTGGACAGGTCTCCCAGCTCCCTTGGACTCACAGACTTCAACAGCACAGGCACAACCCTGACCCTCAACGTGGCCAGGGAGAGCCCCCAAGTCCAAATGGGAGCCCAGCCCGATGCAGGGGAGCCTCCTCAGGAGCAGCTGGCGCAGCGGCAAGCGTCCGGGAGCCAGAAGTTGTCATTCTGCAGCTCCCAGGACACTGTGCTGGCTGTGCCAGCAGGCAACAGCCTGAGCCTGATGGTGGAGACGATCCTTGAGACACCAAGGAGGATCCTCCACCTCCAGGAAGCTGCCCCACAACAGCCCTGGACTACCTCCAAGGCCTCTCAAGGAGCAGGTGGGATCTCCTCAGGAGCTGTCATGAGGCTCCCCTGGTGAATCCCCAGGCCAGGCCAGGGCCCCGAGAGCAGCCTAGTCCCTGGCTGTTCTCAGTGGCTCTGATGCCACGGCTTCAAAAAACCCCTCTCTGGTTGGCAGCTGCTCCTGGGACTCCCCTGTGCCAAGGCTCGGGCTGCAGCCCTGGCCGTCCTTGACAGCTGAGTGCAGCCCACGAGGCCGGGGACAGCGACGGTGCCACCCTGCCCCGCTGCTCTGTGGCTCCTGCAGCTGCCTCTGCGTGCTGCCTTGCCCTGGCTCTGCCTCTCACCAGCCCCACGGCTGCAAGGCGGTGCCCGCTGCCCGGCACGCAGCAGCAAGCAGGTGAGAACAACGTGGCCAGCGCTGGCCCGGCCCGCTTCACTGGCGGGTTTATTCCCTTGGATAGGTTCCTGAGCACAAGGCTGATGCCTCGGTCCCGGCTGCAGGGCAAAAGAAGGAGCTGCAGGACCTGTACCAGCAGGGCTGGCAGCTGGGGAGCGGCGGCTTCGGCACTGTTTTCTCAGGCATCCGCCTCTTGGATGGGAGCCCGGTAAGTGGCCGGGAGACCCAGGTGTGAGAGAAGGGGCACGGGTGGGGAGGGGCAGGGCTCGATCTCAGCCCCCCTCTCTCCATGGCTTGCAGGTGGCCATCAAACGCGTGCCCTGGGAGAGCGTCCTGCAGTGGGTCGAGCTGGTGAGTGAGCGGGGCCAGCGGGACAGAGCGGGCTGTGGCTCCCGAGCATCCCCTGGGCAGGAGGAATCCCCATGGCCAGAGAGGCTGCCCAAAAGGGCCCTGGGGCATCCCAGGCAGGGGCAGCGCAGCCACAGGGCAGCAGCAGGCCTGCTGGAGATGTTGTCTCCTCCTCGCAGCCCGACGGCACCTGTCTTCCGATGGAGATCGTGCTCATGGAGAAGGTGCGCTCCGGCTGCTACAACATCATCCAGCTCCTCGACTGGTTCGAGCAGCCTGATGGCTTTGTGCTGGTGATGGAGTGTCCGGAGCAGTCGCAGGATCTCCTGGAATTCCTGCTGGAGCGGGACGTCCTGTGCGAGGAGATGGCGCGCTGGATTTTCTGCCAGGTGCTGGAGGCCGTGCAGCACTGCACCGCCTGCAGTGTCCTGCACCGGGACATCAAGCTGGAGAACCTCCTCGTGGACCCGGAGACCGGCGACGTGAAGCTCATCGACTTCGGTTGCGGCACCTTCCTCCAGGAGCAGGCCTACACGCAATTTGCCGGTGAGCCACAGCCCGGGCCCTGCTCCCAGTGCCAGGCACTGCTCAGCCCCATCCTCTCCTGGGCTGTGGGTGCATCCCTCAGCCTGCTGCCGGCTGTCCTGTGGCACAGGGCAGATGTTGTGCCCCGGGAGCTCGCTGCCGGCCCTGCAGACACAGGGAGGCTGCAAAAGCCAGGCCATGGCCCCTGGGCTTGGCAGGCCCACAAGGGGCTGCTCCCCTGGCCTTCTCTGCCTTGCTGAATGGCTCCTTGGCTTTGGCGCTTGGATCGGGGACGTGGGGGGGCCTGGGGGGAAGTTGCGGCTGCTGGTGCAGCCCCTGCCTCTGCCAGGAGGCTGGCGCCAGGCTCTGGGAGCCAGCGGCCTGCACCTGGACAGTGCCATCTGTGTCCCCTAGGAACACATGTGTACAGCCCACTCGAGTGGATCTGCCTTGGCTACTACCGCGGCCATGCAACGACCGTCTGGTCCCTGGGCGTGCTGCTGTACGTCATGGTGTGCGGGAGCCTCCCCTTCCAGGAGGACCGTGACATCGTGTGGCAGCAGCTCTTCTTCACGCGGCAGCTCTCTCCGGGTTCGTATGCGGCCTCCAGAAGGCAGGCTTTGGCAGATGGTGGCGTGCGGCCCAGCGTGGCCCTCACACAGCTCCGCCGGGGCCTGCCCTCAAGGGCTGGCCTTTGCGGGAGGCGGCCCGTGCCGACGGGGTCGGCCAGGCACACGTGGCTGAAGGACGTGGCCGTGTCCCGCCGGGCCGCTCTCCCGCACAGCCCAGAGCCGGTCGGGAGGCCGGCGCGCCTCTGAGCACACGCAGCACGGCCCGGGCCCTGCGGGTGCCGGGAGCCGCTGGGCGGGAGCCTTCTGCAACTGACCGGCGCTTTCTGCCTTCTCTCTGCCCAGAGTGCCATCATCTCATCTGCTGGTGCTTGTCCAAGCAACCTGCGCAAAGGCCACAGCTGCAGCAGATCTTGCTGCACCCTTGGGTGCGGGGCAAGCGCTTTGGATGCCTTGCCTGAGCCTCTGCAGCACCCACTTAACCCAGTCCCACACAGGACTCAAAAACTAAAACACCCCAAAACTACAGGCTAGTGAAGGGACAGAGATGAGACATCTCTGGAGTCCGGGGCAGCTCTTGAAACATGGGCTTTATGGCACAGTTCCTCGGTGCAACAGCTTTGCTTATGCTGCTGGCCACAGCTAAAGGCGTGCCCGAAGAAAGAGTCCTAAGTTCTCATTCCCACCACATTCCAAACCCTAAAAGCTCCTTTGTAGACTCCTTTTACCTGCCACCTTGGCGGGGCCCCTTCCCCTTGGACCCTCGACATCCCTTTGTCTGTTAGGGATATTGCTCAAACAACAGGGCTCTTGCCTTCAGCTAACTCAGTCACTGTCTCTCGGCTGGGCATCCTACATCTCAAAGCTTGCTTTAATTTCTATATATATATTGCTTACAGGTTTCATGCTGTTAGAATCTTCTCACAAGCAATCGTAGTTGTAAGGCTTTCGGGTTTCACCCTCTCCAAATTCAAACCATAGAGAATAAAACAACCACCAACCCATTCAGGGCTGTCAAGTCTGGTCCTTGTCAGCAACTTCAGCTAAAGAAACCTCTCGGGAAGAGGGGTAATCAAGAGTGTTCCCTTCAGTGTTCTTCGGGGATGACCACTTGGCCCTCACGGCTTGCCCTGAAATGGCGGCTCCTCCCTCACGCTGCCGCTCCTCATGAGGGCACATTGGGGCTCGGTGGTGAGTGGAAATGGTCCCCAATGGCCTTGAGCTCCTGCGGGAACCATGGCAGCCCCGGGGAGGGAGGGAGGGAGGGAGGGGCTCTTCCTGGTGACCTGGAACTTGACTCCTGCTCTGTGCCAAGGGCTTTCTGCCTGCAATCCTGGGGGAACGCCCTCCCTGAGCTCAGCCCCACAGCCACTCCTTCCCACAGCTCCTTGCAGACAGCATCCGCTACAGACGCCTCCCCTGCTGCCATGCCTTGGCCAGGGGCCTTGGGGCTCATGCCTGGCCCTTCTTCCTCCCCAGGGAGCCTCTTCCCAGGAAGGGGGGAGCCCCCCACAGCCCAGCACTCTCCAGCTCAGCCCCCCTAGAGCCAGGCCGCCCTCTCAGCCCCACGTGCCCTGAGCTAAGCGGGCATTGACGGGCGTCTTGGCCACAGCCACCGCAAATAAATTGAGTTTCAAACCTCTGACAAGAGGAAAAGGACCAGCAAAACCTCAGCTCGGGGCACACTTCAGACTGCTCAGGGAATTGGTAAGCAAGGTCCTCAGGAAAAATGCTTTTGCAGGTGCTGGGCTCCATCAGCACTCATCCCTTTGGAAACATCACCTCCTAAGGGCACAGGAGCAGGTGATTCCCAAAGGTGGGAAGCCAAGCAGGCCAGGCAGAAGGCTGGCTTGCCTGAAGAGGCATCTTCTCTGGGAAAGAGGATGGAAAAGGAAGCTGTGTGCCCAGTGGACTCCAGGTCAGGAGAAGAGGAGTAAGGACAGAGTATGATTGATTGCTAGACATAAAGGGTCTTGATTTTTGTATCTATTCAAACTGCATTAGAATATACTTGGATTCGGTGTCAACTGGAGATTGCACATACCAAGGCATTAACAGAAACAAAACCTGAACCGGACATAAAAAATCTTTTCTCACTGCCTATGGTAAATATATATTCACTTTTAATACACTTCAGAAATGGGTTAATTAACCACAAAAATTTGAAAACCTAAATCAAATTATTCCCAGAGGCTTGGCTGTTAAGGTATTCTGAATGTTAATGAGCCCTGGGGCACTGAAGAGCAGAAGGCTGAACAAGCCTCTGGAGAAGTCAAATCCAGCAGCAGCCTCCAAGTGTCTGAGGCTGTCAGCAGCCCCCACTGAGGCCATCCCTGCCCGGAGACCGTGGGGAATGGGCAGACAAGGGGAGTGTCCCTGGGGCTGGGCAAGCAGAACTCAGAGGCACCAGCAGGTGCAGGTGGGAGTGTGCAATGTGGCTGTGAAAGCCCTGCCTGGGCTGTGCCAAGCAGGACAAACAAACCCTGACCCCCATCCCCCAAACAATTCTCTCACTTAGACATTAGAAGGAATTACAATTATTTGTGTACTCTGAGTTGGATGCACTGGAGAAATACCAACAGATTTTCAGGAGCTCAAAACAACAAAACAGACTTTACTGACAACTTTAGAAAAAAGAGAGAATATTTGACAAAAGTTTTAATACAACACTCAATCAACAAGAAACACTTCTGAAAGCATTAACTTGTCCCACTCAACTTTGCAAACTCTAAGCCTTTTCAATTTTAAGTTACTCCAAATGAGCAAGAGGAGGGAATTTGAAGATGACAACACAGAAAGAGAGAAAGAAAAGATATAGAGAAGCACCCCCAGAGCTACCAACTCCTGGATTCCAGCAGTGTTCAGACAGAAATTCCAAGAGGAGGTGGGGTCAAGATGTGTCCTTACCTTGTGGTCAGCCATAAATACCCCATGGTCTTCCTGGGCCCTTCCCCCAGGAGGGACTTTGGGTCACTTGGTCTCTCAGGAGCTGGGCTGGGGGCTGCAGAGGTGGCTGTGGAGCATTGCCTTTGGTGTGCCAGGGATTGGCAGACACTGCTGGGCTGGGATAGAGGCTCTGGGGGATTGGGGTTACAGGGCAGGGCAGTGCTGGGGTTTCAGGGCAGGGCAAGGCTGGACCTGCCCCTTCCTCCCCCACACACAAAATGTTTCCAGCCAACAATCTCCTCCGGTCTCTCACAATAGGCAATGCTGGAGGTTGAACCCCAATTGTGGCCATGGGCACCTGGACAAGAAGGACAGTTCTTTTCCATTGGAAGGTGTAATGGTTTTAGTTAAAACTGGGCAGAAACACTAATTAATGTAGTGACTACACATTCATGAAATTTTGTGTGCTAATTTTAGTGTAGTGGTCTTAGTGTTTACTCTTTTTTTGTGGGAGAGGATCAGCAGAAGCAAAGCAGGCTCAAGCTTAAAAAACAAAGTTTTTTTTTAACACACACTAAAAGTATAGAAAAAATAAGAAAAGAAAAGATGGGAAAAAAACACCAAAAAGCCCAAAATGCAATTTCAAAACACTCTTCCCTTCCCTTACAAACTGTTAACTTTCTTCCAAACAACATAGACACAACCTGCGATTTTCAATCAGTTTCACCATTTAAACATAATCTTTCATCACTTTGGGAGAGGAGTCTCTCTAGAGTCTCATGGACACATTTGCCACAAGACAAAAACAGTCCTGGGACTCTCAGCATCACAAATCTGCAGCTGCTTAGAGTTTTTGCAGATTGTGCTGTTCCATCCATTAGCAGCCCCTCCCCTGGCTACTCATGGGCCTCTCAGTGTATTTGGGGTACTGTTTAAGAAAGCTTCTTCTAGTATAAAACCATGACTCTCTTCTAGCTCTAAAATAGTTTCTATCTCAAAAGAATTAGAGACCTCCTTTTACCCCAGGAGCTGAGGGCTTCAAATCACTTCCTCTCTAAAATCATCTTTGTCTCCAAGGCTGAGACCTTCTTTTACTGCACGAGTGAGGGGCTTTAAAATTCTCACTTAAATCTCAATCATATCAATCCCCAACTTTGACTAGAACTAGCATTCCTCCAAACAACATTAAGATGTTACAAGAAACTGTCCATTTCTCCATAGTTTACAGCAGAAAAGTTTGGTTAAAAATGTCCATATCCTCAATCCCTCATCTAATAATCTTTATCAGTTCTTTCACTCCTGCTCCACTGACTTCATGCGGCGTCTTTCCTACGTCCCCTCTGTCTCTTTCTTTTCTCTCTCAGGGAAGGGTCAGGCCTTGGAAGCTCCATGTTGCCAGGACAGGGTTAACTCTGCCCAGGCCTGCAGTGGCCATGTGATTTCTGCTCCAGGCAGCAGTCTCTCCATTTCAGATCAGCCTGGTTTCCTCCCTCCACTCTTTCTTCTCTGTCTGGAAGACACCGGAGGAGGGGAGCGGGAGGAGAGCTCTGCCCACCCCTCGGTGACAATCGGGGCAGCCTCGGCCAAACCGGGCCCATAGTTGTTATCAGGGGAGATCCCTCCCTGCTCTGGGGTCTCTTGGGAGGTTTTTTCAAAGTGGTTGATGTTAAGCTGCAACCTCTCCTCCCCCAGGGAGCCGATGGAGTCCGGCTGGGCCTCGGGCGAGCTTCCCCCCGAAGGGGGAGGTGGGGTGTGGGGAGCAGTAGGACCCACTCGATGTTACCTGTTCAGCTGAGCAGGAGGAAACGGGCCTGACCTGAACAAACCCAGGATTTATATGGGTACTGCCCAAAGTCGCATTCAACATTCTCAGTGGCCAAAGCAGATGCCAATATCTCAAACCAGCTTCTGATAGGTCCTTGTCCTTTCTAAAAGTATTTCCAGGGTCCTGACAGGGTAATACTTCACTTTCCTCCCTAACTAAAAACCAAACTGTGCAAACCCATGACAGTGTCCTTTAGGCTTTGCAGGGCTCAGGCACAGCAGCTGTGACAGAGTCAGGGCTGAGGTCACACTCTGTGGGATGGGGCAGAGCCCAGCCAGAAATGACCTGAGATGGGCTCAAATACAATGATGGGACCATGGCCAGATCCTCATGTTCTTCAGTCCCACCTAACATCATTGCCAGGGGCAGAGAAAGGGACAGGTGACTTCTCAGAGTGGGTCACAGGAACCTGGGTCACCAGAGCCCTTCCCAAAGTGACAATGGCCCATTAACAGAAGATATCTCCCTGGAGGGAGGATGGCTCATGGAAGAGATCAAGAACACTGCCCCATCTGGTTTTAACAGCTGGCCCATTAAGAGAAGATCCCCCTCAGAGATATGAGGGATGGGTCATGCACGGAAGAGATAAACAACCTGCCCCAAATGGTGTTCACAGATGGTAATAGAATACATTTTTTTTTGTTAAATCTTGCATTGTAAGACAGGGCTTGAGGCTCCTTGCCCAGGAGTTTTCAGGAATTCCAAAAGGCTACTGAGATAACAACAGGACTAGAAGTAAGAACCAAGAGCTTGAGAAATTGTTTACAAACAATGCAAAACTTAGAGGACACACAACATGATGATGGACGCTTGACCAATGAGGAGTCCTGAAGGATGTGTGCCTGCCTTGTGAACAAGTGGCTTAGCCAATTGAGAGACACCTGTATGTGTGGACAGTAGTGCTAGAATCTATAACTGGAGTTTAACATAAACAATAAACTGCTTCTGCTAAAATTATATTGATTCTGCTACTCAGTTGCCCAGGGTTTCCCCTGCACTGCAGAGGCTCTGCAGGACTGACAGGATGGGTTTTGGTTCTGTGAGGAGAAGCTGAGGGACCTGGGCTGCTGGACCTTCTGGAGAGGAGGCCCAGGGCTCATCCTGCAACTGCTGCAAGGGTGGTTTCAGAGAATCACAGAATCAGCCAGGTTGGAAAAGACCTTGCACATCATGAAGTCCAACCTTTGCCCTGACACTGCCTTGTCTCCTTTGAGACTCCTTTTCTCCTGGATAAACAACCGACAGGCTGGGGACAGAGTGGCTGGACAGCACCCAGGCAGAAAGGGACCTGTGGGGACTGATGGACAACAGGCTGGACAAGAGCCAGCAGTGTGCCCAGGTGGCCAAGAAGGCCAATGGCACCTGGCCTGGATTGGAAATGGTGTGGTCATCAGGGCCAGGGCAGCGATTCTTCCCCTGTGCTTGGCACTGGTTGGGCAGATCCTCGAGTGCTGTGTCCAGTTCTGGGTCTCCAATTTAGGAAGGACATGGAGGGGCTGGAGTGTGTCCAGAGAAGGGCAACAAAGCTGGTGAGGAGTCTGGAACACAAGTCCTGTCAGGAGCAGCTGAGGGAGATATGGTTGTTTATCCTGGAGAAGAGGAGGCTCAGGGAAATCAAGGCAGTATCACTCAAAGGCTAGACTTAATGATGTCCAAAATCCTTTCCAACCTTGCTGATTCTGTGATTCTCTGAAACCACCTTTGCAGCAGTCGCAGGATGAGCCCCGGACCTCCACTTCAGAAGGTCCAGCAGCCCAGGTGCCTCAGCTTCTCCTCACAGTCCCAAAGCCCATCCTGTCAGTCCTGCAGAGCCTCTGCAGCTCCTCCTCCTTGCCCAGAACAGGGAGCCCCAGTGCCAGACACAGCAGCCCAGATGTGCCCCCCTGGCCTGTGGTGCCTTTGGCAAGGGAGCAGCACAAGGCACTGCAGGAGGCTGCAGACAATTCCTGAAGCACTTGGAGGATGATCCTGCTCCCCAAGGGATGTTCCCATGGTGCCAGCTCAGGAACTGAAATGGGGAGTGGGGCCAGGGAGGAAAGGGCAACAAGGGATGGGCTGTTTACAGGGCAGGGAAGAGGGCAATAAGAAAAAAAATAAGGACCACGAAGAATAAAGAAAGCCAAGGGATAGTAAAGGTAATGCTGAGGGCAATTTGGGGGTGGCTGACAGGCAGCCCTGGCTCTGAGCAACAACATCTGCAGTGGCACAGGAAACTCTCTGCTCATGGGAACAAACTTTCTGGCTGACTTCAGAGGCCAGAACAAACCTGAGTGGTTTCCCTGCTGTCCCCCAGCCCTTCCTGGCCCCAGGGGCTGATGTCATTTGTGCTCCCTCACGTTCATCTCCCCACACCAACACCATGGGGGTGCTGACGCCTGCTCTGGGCAGTGCAAACAGGGGCTCCTGAGCCAGTGCTGCCGTGTCTGTGCCTGCAAGGATGCAGCACCTGTGTGAGCTGGGGGAGAGGCCAGGGCTGCAGAGGAGGGATGTTGTTGGCAGGTGCATGAGGACACTCTGAGGCGCTGCCCTGGAGTGTCCAGCGCTGTGGGGATGGATCAGCCCCTGCTCTGCTGCTCCTTCCCGTCTCCCCCAGGAACCTTGCAGAGCCCCAGACATGCTGTTTGCCCCCAGCCTGCCCACGGCCACCCTGGGTCTGCTCACGGGGCTTTTCTCTGCTGAGCATTGGCCTGGGCGTGTTCTGGAGAGAGCCTGGGCAAGGAGCCTGGAGCCCCCAGGCCCTGCCCTGAGGCGTCAGCGCTGCCCCAGCAGTGCCCATGGCCTGTCCCTGCTGCAGCCCCGGCACTGCCACCCCCAGCACTGTGCCCGGCCCCGAGAGCACTCAGGCCCTACAGCAGCACCAGGGCCAGGAGGGCAGCGGGGCAGGGCCACGGGAGCAGCACTGGCAACACCAAGTGCTGCTGCTCCTGGGCACAGCTGCTGTGCCAGCACTGATCTACCCCAGCTCTGCACACAGACATTGCTGCTGCAGCTCCAGAGAAGGGAACAAAAGGGGCATCTCTGCAGAAAACTTGGCCGGGAGATCCTCTAGTTCCTTTAAAGCCATGAAGAGTGCAGCCTCTCATTGACGCATTCTGTGGCAACAGGGAAGGTGGAGAGAAACAAAATGAGAAATGGCACAAATAATGACATTGCTTTGTGGACAATAACAAAAAAGGAAGACAAAGTAAATAAACCTCCAAAATGAAACCCCAAAAAAGTATCAAATATAACTTTAATTACAAGTGATTTTCAGAAATTGGCCAGCAGTTTAATGGTTCTGATACCATCCAGTCATAAGTCTCCACACTGCAGCCTTGAGCTCCTGGTTCCTCAGGCTGTAGATGAGGGGGTTCAGGGCTGGAGGCACCACCGAGTACAGAACTGACAGGGCCAGATCCAGGGATGGGGAGGAGATGGAGGGGGGCTTCAGGTAGTTAAACACGGCAGTACTGAGGAACAGGGAGACCACAGCCAGGTGAGGGAGGCAGGTGGAAAAGGCTTTGTGCCGTCCCTGCTCAGAGGGGATCCTCAGCACAGCCCTGAAGATCTGCACATAGGAGAAAACTATGAACACAAAACAACCCAATGCTAAACAGACACTAACAGCAAGGAGCCCAAGTTCCCTGATGTTTGAATGTGAGCAGGAAAGCTTGAGGATCTGTGGGATTTCACAGAAGAACTGGCTAAAGGCATTGCCATGGCACAGGGGCAGGGAAAATGTATTGGCTGTGTGCAGCAGTGAATAGAGAAAGGCACTGGCCCAGGCAGCTGCTGCCATGTGGGCACAAGCTCTGCTGCCCAGGAGGGTCCCGTAGTGCAGGGGTTTGCAGATGGACACGTAGCGGTCATAGCACATGATGGTCAGGAGGACAAGCTCTTCTGTGATAAAGAAGGAAATGAAAAAGAGCTGTACAGCACATCCTGTGTAGGAGATGGTCCTGGAGTCCCAGAGGGAATTGTGCATGGCTTTGGGGACAATGGTGCAGATGGAGCCCAGGTCGGTGAGGGCCAGGTTGAGCAGGAAGAAGAACATGGGCGTGTGCAGGAGGTGGCCGCAGGCTACGGCGCTGATGATGAGGCCATTGGCCAGGAGGTCAGCCAGGGAGATGCCCAGGAAGAGGCAGAAGTGCAGGAGCTGCAGCTGCCGTGTGTCTGCCAGTGCCAGCAGGAGGAAGTGGCTGATGGAGCTGCTGTTGGACATTTCTTCACTCTGGCCATGGAGTCCTGTTGAGGGAGGACACAGTGACAAGTCAGGCAAAACTTTGCTGAGCAATGCTCAAGTCCTTTTTTCCCAGCCCTGCCCCTGCTGCTCTGTGCCATCCAGTTTTCCTTTTCTCAGAGCTCATCCCTCATCCCTTTACCTGGGGCTCTGCTGGGATCTGGCCCCATTGCTGTGACAAGCAGGGGCTCTGCCCATGGACACCGAGGGGTCAGCTCTGCTCTGCAGCACTGGGGTCATGGGAACAGGGACAGGGGCCAGTCCTGGGCTTGGACTTCATCAGCCCAAACTGCTCCTGAGGCAGAGGAGTTTGGCAGCATCTCCTGTGCCAGGGCTAAGGAATGGTGATGGCCAAAGGCAGCTGGAGAGGGTTTCCTGCTGTGCCCAGGGAGATCAGGGAGAACTGTGCAAGGCAAGAGCATTGGCTGTAACTCAGTGAAGGCTGAGGGGAGCTGCTCTGTGGCTCCATCTGTCCCCAGCTGCCCTTTCTGAGATCCAGGGCAGTCCCTGTGTTCCTCTGAAAATCAGCCTGACACAGCTGAGAGCAGAGGGAGCCACAGCAGAGCAAACTGGCTCAGCCTTTCTCACAGTCTCAGCCCCACCCCTGGCCATGGACACTCCTGTCCCCAGTGTCCCCTGGAGGCAGCTCACAGCTTGGATGGCATCCCCAGGACACACCCAGGGTCCTGTCCATGGCACTGCTGGAGGAGAGTCAGCTCATTCCCAGCTTCCAGCCTGCCCTGCTCAGAGCTCCCTGGGGCTGAGGAAGCTGGGACACCCTATTGCTGTGCTCAGCCTGCACAGGAGGAGCCCAAAAGCTGGGTCTGAGCCTGCAGCTGGAGCTGCCATTCCCAGAGAGCCCGTCAGCAATGCCAGGATCACCTGGGCAAGGCAAAAGAAGAGACAGAGCCAGGGCTCTGAGGAAAAGCCTTTCCCTGTCCAGCCCTGCACAGCCCCTCCCAGGCAGCAGCAGTGCAGGACAGTGGCCCTCAGGCCCTGGTCAGCAAGGAATGGGCACATGGCAGGAGAGATGCCCTTCATCTCTGGAGCTGCTCTGCCAGCCCAGGAGGGGACTGAGGGCCCCGAGCCCCCGGGCTGAGGGCTGTGCTGGCTGCGAGGGGACACAAGAGCTGTGCTGCTCAGGGCAGTGTGTGCCCTGCAGGCCAGGGCTGGCAGGTGCCACATCTCCCCTGCAGCAGGGCTTCCCTCAGCACTGCCTCCCTCCCTCCCTGCCCACGGCTCTGCTGCTGGAGCTGTCCCAGCCCGAGCTGTTCCTGTGGCCCCGGGCTCCTTCCCTGCCAGTGCTGCCAGAGCCCAGCCCAGCCCCTGGGCCAGCTCTGCCCTGCAGCTGCTCGGGGCTGCAGGGATTAAAGAACAGCTCCCCCAGGCCTGGGCACCATGGAAAGGGGATGCTGCACGGATCTGGAGGCTGGGGAGCTGGAGGCACTTGCTGAGGATCCCAGGAAAACTCACTGGGATGATTTAAGAGCCTCAGCCCCTGCTCTGCCCTGCACACCAGAGTTTCCATTGCCACCAAGCTGAGCCAGGGAAAAGTGGGAGCACAGATTCAGGAAAGCAGAGACTCAAGCAGGAAACCCCTGCCCTGAATGAGCTCATGAAAAGTCCCCTTGGGAATGACCTGGGCATGAGCTGGAGCTGTGAGCAGCCCTGGCCCACACAGCACCCTCTCCACAGCAGCAGGACCTGCCCTGGCAGGAGTCACTCCTTGCACCCACAGCTCCTCTCCACCATCCACAGGGAGCTCCCAGGCAGGCTGAGAGCTGCCCCTGGCAGGTGGCAGATCCCCTGGCCTGGCCAAGAGCCCTCAGGGCTGCAGAAGCTGCTCTGCAGGACAGCCCTGGGCACCCCTGGCTGCAGCCCCCGCTTCACCCCCTGCACCCACCCCTGGCAGCAGGAGCTGTCCTGCCCTATCCCTCTGATGGAGCCCAGGGCAGCCCTGTTCTGGAACACATCCTCCCCCAAACCAGGAACAGCAGCAGAACCATCCTTACAGTCATCTCAGTCCTGTCAGGGGTCAGCTTTAGGAGATGCCTGCAGCCAGGGATTGACTGTGTCAAAAGCTGTGAAGATTTCTCCATGAATAATCTCAGAATTGTCCTCCCAGCTGCTTTAA